>CANXYI011627856.1:0-11294 GCA_948208565.1 Hura crepitans
TGGTTTTCATAACTGAATTACCAAAGACAAGGAGTCAATGAGACATAGAATGGGTAATTATTAACAAGCTAACCAAGATAACATATTTCATCATAGTGAGAATGTGTTATTTCCTAGAGAAGCTTTGATAGCTACACATTATTGAAATTGTTAGGCTATATAGAGTCCCAGCATCTATTATCTTAGATCAAGAACTGAGGTTCATATACAGGTTATAAAAGAACTTACATGACACCTTAGGTACTTAACACATAGTCAATACAATATTTCACCCATAAATAGATGGCCAAACATAATGGGTGATTTGGGTACTAGAGGACTTGATAAAAAGTTATGTCATCAAGTCTAAAGGTAATTTGGACAGATACTTGTCATTAGCAAAATTTGCATGCAATAATAGCTATCAAGCGAGCCTAAGAATGGCACCTTAAAAGGCTCTCTATGGGAGAAAATCCATAACTCCATTATGCTACAGAGAAATAGGGAAAACAAGCTGATTATGCTAGATTTGAAAAGAGTTGCAAAAGAGAAGGTTAAAGTCATCAAAGACTGGCTAAAAATACAATAGATAGACAAAAATTATATGCATAACTAAAAAGGAAAAACCAATTCAGATCTTGGCACAAGAAGTAAAGGAGTTGAATAATAAAGCAGTGCCATTGGTAGAGGTGTTATAGGAACACCACAGTTTACAAGAAGCAACATGGGAAATTGAACAGGAGATGAGAGAGTGATATCCAAAGCTATTTGAACTTGGTAAATTTTGAGGACAAAATTAATTTAGAAGTTAAGGAATTGTAACACCCAAATTTCCTAGTTTTTGTGAATAGTACTTTTCTAGGGCATGAATAGTGCTTCTAGAGTAATCCTATCAAATTGAGGAGGTCAAAAAGGGGAGTACAAGTCATAAAACATGGATGGGCCAAATAATGATGAAAATGAAGTAATTAGCACTAGCTGTTAAAGCAATAAAATATTTTACACTAATATCTAGTGAATAGTGACCTTAGTTTATATCATGTTGGAAAATTGTAAGGATATAGCTAGACTAACCTAAAAATAGATACCATAATGGTAAAATAAACTAAGTAGTTCAATAATGGTTGAATTGGAAAGATATTTAACCAAAATTTCTTAAACACATAAGTGAATAGTTAACCTAGTTTCTATTGGAATTTGGGCCTAAGATTTTAAAAGTCCCTTAATAAAGGAATTCGGTAATTAATGGCACTAAAAGTATGATTCTTAGAGACCTCTAACATTTATTTCCTATTTTTGAAGCTCAAAACATAAATAAGATTAATTGGGGTCATCTAATCACCACGTGGCATAATCATTGCCATTCATCACCATAATATTAATGAGTTTGTGTGTGTGTATGTGTATGGTAAGCAAATGTGCTCATCTTCTCCCAAAAGCTAATGCCCCCTTTTATTCTCTCCCCTCCCTTCTTTTTATCATTTTTTTTCTCATTTCATCTCAACATCATTCGATTAATACAAAGAAAATAATTCCTTTAACATCTAAAACACAATTCTAGCTTCAAATTTGCAAGAAATAGATGTTTTATGGTGAAATTAGAGGTGGAAAGGTTTAAGGTTTAAACCCTTGAATCATACTGAACCTCAAATCAAATCCTTAGTACTTTTCTAAATAACTAAAGATGCTCTAAATTATGGTTATGCTTTTATTTAAGTATTTAGAGTTGTATATATTCTTCTTTGAATTTTTCTAATTATTCATGTACTATGGAAATTAGAGAACTCGAAGGAGAATGAGAATCAAAGAAAGAAGCTATAGAATCAACCTTAAGACATTGAATAACATCTCTGTAAGTGTATATGATAAAATATATGCCTTGAACTATGAATTGTGAAAATTCCATATTAATGTGCATTTATGAATTTCATGAATTTTAGGTTTACAAGAACTTTAAATTGGTTCCTAGGGTATTTTAAGGTTTAATGCATTTTAATTAACTTAACTAAATGAAAAATAGAGGAAAAATGAGCTAAATATAGAAGATTTAAAGTGGTGTGTGTAATATGGAATTTGAGGACATAGTTGGAATTCATAAATTGTTGTATAATGGATGAAAATTATAGCATAATTGCCAAAAATGAGTGATCGTAACATGTACCAAGAAAGTGTGTTGGTGATTGCATAAAAGAATGTGAATGTTTTATATGAAACATGTTTATGTGTGGTGACACATTTAGTGTATTTTATGTATAACATAACATACCAGTAATGATCATGGATGATATAAGAATTGTTAATGATTGATTTATGCATGGTAAATGATAAATGATAATTTACATAATTAAAATGATATCATCAGTTTCTTAACATGGAATGGCAATGTCCATAATGAAACTAGTGACATGAGATATATAATATGACACTGACAAGATATGGTTAAGTAAACACAAAGCTTGATTTAAGCATAATGTTTTGAAAATAAAGCATGTGAATTACGAATAATGAGAATGGAAAAAGAATGGCACATATATGTTAGATAGCCTACTGGATAAATTGACTAATTAATTAAGGGAGGTAACAACTACTAGGACACTTTGGTGTCATCAATATTGGTGATCTTGATACTTGATTACTTTCATATGGGTGCGGCCATCGGGATGTTTGATAGCATCAATGCACATATTCTTATATGGGTGAAGCCACTGAGAGATTTAGTAGGACCACTAGACATCTCTAAGTGGCTATGTTGATATTATTTGATTATTTCATGTGGGTGTAGCCATCAAAAGGTCCAATAAAACCATCACACATAATCTTAAGTGGGTGTAACTGCCAAGAGATTCAATAGGACCATTTCACATTACTTACTAGTTCAACAGCATGGACGCCTAAAATGTAGGCCACTGCATAATGTGATCTTGATATCCAATACTTGGTTTTGTGTCTATTATATATGGGCTAATGGTTGGATGATAGATAACAAGTGGAATAATAATGGAATATGTAATTCACTTACCTAGTAAATACTTACATATATATAATTGCATAGAGCAATTAATAATCATATCTTAATTGGATAAAATAAATATAATAATAACTAAAAGTGATTGAGTTATGTGTCATAAGTAATGTAAATAAAACCATTAGTCACACATAATGAAATAAGATACTTAATTGGCATAAAATGTGTATTAATAGATAATGGTAAATTAATGATATAAAATGGTCAACTAAAATCCATAATAGGTATAATGAATTTTGTAATTGCCATACGACTTGATATCATTAGAATATATGCATGGTATAATTGCATGTAAATGTGTGTGCTTATTTTATCAAATATACCACTAAGCATTATGCTTAGCAGATCATTATTTTCAATGCATAGGTCATAGATAGATCCAGTTTTGAGTGCAGCCTCAAAATAGCAGTGCAGAGCATATAGCTTAGGCTCAATATAATTTAGGTTTTCTTTTATGTCATGTAAATAAAGTTAGTGGCACTCATATATATATAATTAGGGTGTTGATCTAGTTTAGAAATGTATATGTATGGTTCACCAGTACATTGTCTATGTAAACTAAATAGACAAATATTAGAAGTGTATGATTAATATATGTTGTGTAATAGATAAGGGGTGATATTAAGACAGTGATATATGTTGTGACTGATGTCATTATGTGTTGTTAGTTAATGATTTTAGAGGATTAAAAGGATTTAAATGTTTATTTTTGGGTTTAGAAATGGTATAGAAGTGTTATTTTCAAAGGTTTACTAGGGGCATATTACTAGACAGTTGTTATGCTTTCTAAATTTCATTAAAAGGTAACAATAAGGTCTTATTCAAAGATACACATAGGACCTAAATGCTCATGATATATACATGTATGAAAGCATTATAAAGAGATAATGGTAATAATGATTATCATGCCATCTCTTATTTGGACTGGCCACAGTTTACGTAGGAGGTCTCATAATGTGCCATCTCTCTTTTGGATATGGATATTGGGTCGGGTAATAAATGTCACAAGAGCAGTATTTAGCTATATGTTAAGATAACTAAAATGTTAAATAGTCAAGCGGTTTGACTTAATCCTTCCATATTCAATTTTGATTAGAGTATGGACTTATGCTAATGTGAAGCTTAACTAAGTATGCCTAATTAATCCTTAGACATATTGTTCTAATAATTTTACCTTTATTCCAAAATTGCCTTTTGTGATTCCCATTTCTGCACGTCATCTTACTTTGCCCAAAGATTCCTTAATAAAGATTACTCATCAAAACTATGAGATAAACTCTCAATTATAATCTAGAGTGGTGATTCCTTTGTTGATTACTACCTTATCTTTAAATGCCATACCCAAACACCTCGTTATTTATACTTCTTTTTCAAAGTAAAAGCTTTGAAGTCAAAGTATGTTATGCCATATTAAGACAGCTAGTGATCTCAAGTTTAAAGATTATTATATAATTGATATGTTGAGATAATTTTACTGGCATAGACTAAATATCCATGTAAAGATCTCATGGTGGGCCTCCGATGTACTTACTTCCCAAGTAAGCATCCATGTGTTAACTTTAAGCATCTCAATGCTTACTACTTGTGAGAACTACTACTTAATCTAATCAGGATGTATAACATATGCTAATTTACCTGCATTAATATTATCCTATCTTGTTAATACTATGATTAAGGATATTTTGGTATATCACATTTTCACGCAATAAGAATCTAACATCATGACCACATCATGATTTACTTTGCACTATAATTTCATACCTAGGACTTTGTATCATGGTTTAAGACATTGCAAGTGATTATAAGTAATATACAAAAGTTCCATTATATAATGAAAAATGGCTTTTACCTTATTTCATAAGGAATAAATAGATGAATACAACCTTATTAAATAAGCTCTAGGTATACATCTAACACATTTTATATTTATGCTTTATTGTATAATTTAAATACTACAACTTATTATTTTTTTGACGCAAATGTGAAATATATGATTTTTTTAACTGTGATGCTTGCTTGCATGATATGTGATTAATAAATGTTAGAAGGTAAATGGAGGTATATTATTAGGCATAAATAACATATGATTTCGAACCCTTGGTGTGCAAAAGATCAATAGTTCTGATGTAAATCCATGTAGCAACTCCTAACATTAACCACCTCATCCTTGGTACAAAAAACTTATAGTGATGACTGTACTGGTGACTTAGAAATTAATTCAAAAGTGCTAAAATAATATGCCTTCTATTATTATAATTTTTATCGATCCCATGTTTTTCATCTTATGTATACTATGTGCTTTTTTTACCCTATATATTGTTGGGAACCATGAACCTATTTTCCATTCAAGATTGTGGTATTAGTAGCATATCTAACACTCATAAGCCTTATACCTTTGGATATATCAAACAATGAATTAATTAGTTGCTATTACCCTTGACTAAGAAGGACCATTAGGAGTGCCTTCTACTTGTTGGGGCTTTAAAGCCTCTTTGACCAAATATTAAAGCCTAAATAGTTATTCTTAGCAACTATCCCAACATTTTATGACTTTGATATTTTTTGTTGCATTATGACTACTATGTGGGCTTACTATCTTTAACCTTATTTGAAGTAGTGGCAAACCTATTAGGCCTTTCATATATGGTGGATTTAGCTTGATTTCACTGTAAGTATGAATGAAATGTAATAGGCCATTACCATTTCATGCACCTAAAATATAAGAGGTTTATGGTGCTAATAGGGTCCATAATTAAACTTATACATCCCTGATTGATATTTAGGCAATCCAACCTTGTAATGAATGCCTTAACCACATGTGTAAAGGAGTAAGGTTGGAAGCTTACTACTTGCATTTGTCTATGTTACATCCCAAACATATAATGCATAATATGCAATGCACATCATGTAGTATAGGTATATATTAATCATGCATCATGTCTAACCCTTTATTTTATCGACCATCATTGACCCTATATTCAAGGCTAAATGGATGAGAGTAGGAAAGCTTATTTGTAGAAATAATAATCAAGAATCAATCTCACTTAGAAGTGGAATAATGTCAAGAAATGAATTTGTTGCCAAATCTATTTTTATGGAGGTCATGAGAGAGATGGTGAAAAGGATGAAAGTTACACTCACTAATGCCCTATCTAACATGCATGCTTAGAAAGAATGAGGTTGAAAACTTCTATAATTTAGAACAAAAGGAAAAAGGTAGTGGACAAAATATGTGATTGAATATATGATGAAGACATCCCTTTGTTAAACACTACTTACAACAAGATCCTTATAGCTAAATAGATTGAAGATGATTGTATTAAAAAGCGAAGTGAGAAAATGGAGTCTATGAGTTGCACCATCACAATAGGGGAAGATATTTACTTGCGTGACATTAGTTTAAAGCCAAATTTTACTATCCCTCACAAATTCAAGAAGCTTAATCTAAACATGTTTGATGGCACATCAGACCCATGGAACTAATTGAAGTAAAAAGTTATGGCCATGAGTTCCACCAACCATTCCAAGTACTAAATAGCAAGCCTCTTTAGTATGTTCCAAATTGATCTAGCATTAGACTAGTAACATTAAGAAGAGAGAAAAGTCAAAGAAGATAGGGATAAGCTAGTAAAGGCTTTTAGCAAACAATTTTCAAACAATGCAAGCATTAAAGTAACTTTGGAAGACCTTAAGCTAGTGAGACAAAAGAATTAAGACTTTCTTTAATTGCCTAAAATGATAGAAGGCTAAGGTTTTAAAGGTGAGAAAGAAGCAAGATGATATTGACAAGATAATGATGTTTATATGAAATGGTAATGGTTAAAACTACAGTGGGCTTATAGCCTATTGGTTTCTATAAACTTATACATAATGGAAATAAAACATCAATGGAAACCCAAAAAAGGATAGAACATTAAAAAATTGAAAAACAAAAATTTATTTTAGAAGAAATCACAAAATAAGAATTTACCAAAAATTCTCTACGTGATTCCTATATATAGCTTTCCTTTTCTTTTGCTCTTCTCACTTGGTTGTCAAAAACTATAGTGATCCTCAATTAGCAACACCTTTAAGGTATCTAGAAGATAAGATGAAAGAGTGAGGGTGTGTAATTTTCTTATTGCTAGTAGAAAAATTATAAATAAGAACAAAATAGGAATAAAAGTGGAATGGGAGAGAAATAAGAGCTTTTTATGGCAAAATATGTGCCTATAAATCCTCTATAGTGGCATATGTGACACCACTCACTTAACCTAATAGCTAGATCTAAATGATAGAAGACACATTGGGACACCTCCTACATGAACCATTGCCAGTTTGAATAAGGGATGACACATTAACTTGTTTCCTAGTATGTGTTTACATCCGGAGCATCGGGGGCTAATGTTTAGCTTTAACATCAAAAGAATGTCAATACATATATATAAGATATTACTATTGTGGTTGACAAAAATTAAGCAGTATAACGCCTACCTAGTGACATGTCCCAAAATAAACTTATAGAAATAACACATCTATAAAATACCTTGACATAATTATAGTTTCTTGAGTCCTTCTAACCATCTATCACCATCAATGAATACATATCAGTATCACTTATCATTATCATTAGTCATCACAAACATAATTCAAGCTCAGTATCATATTATGTCATACATATATTACATGATAATTATACATTACTGACATATATTATTTCTTGTATATATACAAGATAGATATATACATGTCTCCATTGCAATCCCATACCCTATACATACACATATAAGTGCTAGCACACTTACACACATCACACAAGGTTACATAATATATACCTATGGAGGATGTTAACTTGGTTACACTACTCACACTTGAGGCTTAGACTACTGCTGAATCAATCCACAACCTACACATCGAGAAAACACGATGTGCTAAGCGATATGCTTTGTGATGTAATTGATAAAACATATATCTATCATGCCACACATTCATGTTATTAATGCACTATAATTTTCTATTCATGTCAATACCCTGTTAACTTACCTCTTTCCTAGCTTGACTCTTATTAACTTACCTTAATTATGTGTTTATTGTTACTCCTATGGATCATGTTAAAGGTGTTTATTATTCTTAATAGTTCTTATGTTCAATAATGTTAATAAGTTATGTCACAATGGTATTTCTTGAGTCTTTTTCTTAGTAGTATAGTATAACTATTGTGTACATTTCATATCTTTTCACTTTTTCTAATTGCTAGTTATATTTAGGCCATATTTGGGATACATTTATCAACATACTAGATAAGACGATACATATTGTGCAGTGGTCTACATTTTAGACATTTGTGTTATTGCACCAGCCAATAATCGATATATCATGTAATCAAATATGAGGAGCTTTAATACAAATTTTAAAGAATGACTCAAAGGACTCAACCCTAACCATAAAGGTCTCCCTACCATAAAGGTCTCCTGACCATAAAGGTCTTAATACTGTACTAGGTAATGGGTCAATGATCTAGTAGTTGCTTTCCCTAGTTAGCTAGCTAACTTTTCAAGTTACATAGGTTAATCCTTCTTTCATTTTCATTAATTGATAATCACATTGTTTATAATCACAGTCTTGTGAATGTGGTGTCATTCATGTTCAATTAAGGTTCTCATAAAGCACATTCATCACCTCTATTTGACACTTTATTTACATGATTTACATTACGAGTCCATTTTATGTTTGGTAACCTTTAATTAACCTTACACTTTATCATGCTCAATTATCAATTACGTGCTAATTATGGTTACCACTTGATGTCACACCTTATTGTCAGTGACATACATATATATACATTTTAAGCATTATGCATGTTCACATATATATATATGCATTTTGTGCACCACTTTTACATGATTACATGCAGCCATTAATACACGCTCTTATTATGAGCCATTTCCAATTGTCCTAGCCTATTACATTTTTATTTCTCCTTATTATGTGAGAATTCATTTAATTCCACTTCCATCCCAAAAATTCCATATTATAGTCACCAATTTCAATCCTCTATAATTTGTTCGTTTTTTATCCCTTTTCTACTTTGTTAGTTTAATTATCATTCACTAAATGCTAAAATACACTAGTGACAAAACTTGGGTTACCTTAACCCCTAAATCCATTGAAACCCTAAAATCACCAATTATGGAAATCACATATTTCACGGAAATAAACATAAGATTTATTGAATACACTTACAGAGATACTTTACATGACCTCAAGACTGATCCTATTACATTTTTTTACCACTATTTTCATGCCTTTGTTCATTCTCTAAATTCCATAATACATAAAAAATTATAAAATTCATAAAAAATATATACACATCTAAATTATAAATTGAAACCAAATTTGTGATCTAGAGTGCATCTAGTTACCTAAAAAAATTCTTGATTTTTGAAATAGGGGCCAGTTTAATTTAAGGGTTTCAAAACCCTAAGTTTTAAAGCTTTGTGGCATAAGTTTTAGGATAGGAAAAAGCTAAGCCTATTTTTGGTATCAGTTACTTGCACACACTTAATAACATTTAAATTAAGGAGATGGATAGTCCTAATCGAGCAAAGTGGTGATTGGATGGCCCGCTTTAATCCTATTTATTTTGTAACTCCAAAAATATAAAATAAATCATAAAAGTCTACAAAAATCATGCTTTTTATGCTAAAAATTAATGAATTAATCAATTAACAGACCCCTAAAATCTCAAGCCCAAATTCCAAGGGGAACTGCATTAACTATTCATTCTAGTAGTTAAGAATTTTTGATTAATTATCAAACAACCTTAGAAAATTCCAATTCCTTAACCATTGTATTATTTTGAGTTTTAAAATTTAACTGAGACAATCACTCAATTTCTTTTTATCAAACAATCACTCAAATTAGGAGCCGATACTTATGCACCCAGACATTAAGAGACCTGGGCATTTTGGATTGAGTGGATCTGTTACTTGCCCAGATGGGATGGTGAGAGTTTTACTTATTATGGCGTGCCACCTAGCTAGCAGTCACCCTAGAGTTCCTTAGCACCTTTCAATTTTGGCAGGCCCAACTGGATGATGCCTTTACTATTCATTTCATAATGTTAGGGAACAGGTTCAATGTCTCCTTTTTGCAATTTATAGAGCTACTATGGCTACCTATAGATGGGGACACAGAAGTCCTCAAGAGCTTAGATGAGAATTGGGGGTCTATTGGCCAGCTTAGCACCATCTACAATGCTAGTTGCACTAAGGCGTCTGCTATATAAGATCTAGTTCATTGATACTTACACCGAGTGTCACCTCTCAGCTATCTCAAATGAGTTGGCATTTCTAGATAGTTGAACTGAACTAAGTTATATGGAGTCTGGGCTATGAAGCATAATGTCTAGTTTAACCTAACCTAAACTATCCTAGAGTATTTACACCATGCCAGCCGATCCCTAGGCAAAAGGATCATCGTCAGAGGAATTGTCACTACTCTATTACTCAGGTTCGGCATCCTAAAGCAGCATCTAGGCGAGTCTCTTTGATAGCAGTTGTTGGTTAATCGAGACACTTACATCACTATTGGGATTACAAAGGTTAATCCTCAAACACTAGCTAGCTGCAGACTGCTAATAGAGGCTAAGCTAGATCAGCAAGCAGGGGTCAATCAATCGGAGATGATTAATTTGCACTAGATCTTAAGGAGCTTCTAAGGACTGATTTAACTCCTAAGAGGCTAATTCAGAGGTAGTGGACAAATGAGGTAGGTCCATCTTCTTCAGCACCACCACCTCAGCCATTAATTGAGTCTCTTTTCAAGGGCCTATAATCTTAGATGTCAGAGCAGTTCCAGCTTAATCACATTAACTTAAGCACGAGGATCGAAGAGTCCAAGCAGCAGACCATATAAAGACTGGAGGCAATAGAACCAGAGATCCGGATGCTGAGAGATGAGAGAAAGCCTCTAGCCCCTTACCCTTTACTTTATTTTATTTTATTTTATTGCACTTGCCTATTCATGCTAGTTTAAGACACAAAAGCTTGTACTCAAAAATGCTCATTTATAAAATTGACATATTTGCTCATTACTTTTCGGCAAGACATGGATAGAATAATAGAACAATAAAATACCTACTAAAAAATGACAATGAATAATGATAAAAAAAATGAAAGAAGAAAAATGAAGAAAAATGATGAAAAAAATAGGAAAAAAAGGAAAAAAAAGAAGAAAGAGACACACAAAACAAAATAAGGAGATAGATAAAATAAAATGATAAAAAGAGAGAGATAATAGGATAACAAAA
>CANXYI011627899.1:0-10145 GCA_948208565.1 Hura crepitans
AAACTAGGTGCCTTTGATTGCTTTGAAGAACCTTGAGTGGCTAGTAGTCCAAATTTTTCAACTAGTGAAACATAAAGCATAGCACTTTGCCTGCTTTCCTCTTGCTAGATATAAGAATAGGCTTCTTCAAGAGAGGCGAACAAAGTCTTAACCTGAAATTAAACACCGATTTGATCATATTCAGCGTTTAGCCCAGTCAGAAAATCATAGATTCGTTCTTTGGCAATCAATTTCTGAAACTTGACCGCATCTCCAAGGAATTATGCCTGAAAATCTTGCTAATAATCCGGTTCTTGCCATAAATTGCAAAAAAATATTGGGAAATCATCATCTCGTCTTGCTTGGTTCCATGAACCTTGTTTCTAATTTCGTAAATATGTGCATCATTGCCTACATTTGAATATGTTGGCATAACTGCATTCCAAATTTTCTCAGTTGTATCAAGCAATAGATAAGTACGTGAAATTTGCGGTTGCATAGAATTGATAAGCCAAGCCATGACTAACGAATTTTCAAAATCCCACTAATGGTAAAAGGGATAATCAACCATAGGTTTTCTTTTAGTACTAGTAATATATCCCTGCATACCCCTAACTTTGATAAACAATAAATACGAACATGACCATGCAAGATAATTATTGCCATCAAGCTTAATTGGATTAATTTGCAAGGAAGGATTATCAGTACTAATAACAGTAATTCTCTTATCGTCCGCCACTATTAAAAACTTTAAAAAAAATAGCCAACCACAAAATAGACAGCAAATAACGAACCGAAGTACCAAGAAATCAGCCAAAAACAGCAGAGATCAGAAGAAAAACCTTTGGGAAAAAAAAGCAAAAATCAGCCTACCAATGCAGCCACAAACAATAGAAACCAGCCAAAAATCAAGCAGGAACACAGCTGGACTTGATCAGAACAGCAACCAGCGAGGAGGTGTGCATCATGTGCCAGCGCGTGAAGGAACAAGGTGCGCACATGAGACACACATGCTGGTCAGAATGCTGTCGAACAGTGGCGAATCTGCCGGTGATACAATGCCGACTCTGATGGAGCAGGCAGTGATAGAAAACAATGATCCCAGGTGGGAGAGTACCAAACTAGGCCTTTTCAGGGTTTACTATTCCCAGATTTAATTTCTGGAATTTGAGCCTTTAATCAGGTCTGCTGGCTCTAATACCATGAAGATTTTTAAGAAACGGACATTATCATTATTATTATTATTTCTCTGATGAATTTTACAAAGTGGTATGGGGCTTATATACAATTACAGGAACCTTAAAATAAGAAATGCAGTGAATCCTAACAAGAATATAACTCCTAATCAGAACACAATCTTCCTATTTACACACAAGTCAACAAAATCAACAAGACTTTCAACTACATTAGGCTCTCTCTATTTTTACTTTTGCTTGTCAACAAACACCCTAGGATGATTGCAACACTCTTTTTGTGGACAGAAGAACAATATGAAAAATAGCGCATAAAGAAAGGAACTATAATATAGCCAATATTGCTATAAATTATCCAGACTAGGATACCTGTGCAGGAAATGTCAACACTAGCCAGTGGATAGGAGGCCTGAGGCGATCCCATGCTTGCCTTTGGCTGCCATGATTCATTTTGTTGACAATGGCTCAGCAAATGATGTTGGGGCTGCGACTGACAGATGCTGCTATACATCGTATCCATTGTTGACCTAGGCGCACATCCATTTTGTGTCATGGCGCAATCCATAGGAGGTATTAACTGCGAATGTCCTAAAAAAAAAACAAGAAAAACCCAAAATATATCCTGTAAGAGGCCACACATGATTGAATATAGAGAAAATACAAAAAGAAAAAATGATGTTAGTAAAATTATTTAGTTACACAGTTAGCAGATTTTATATACACCTAAACTTGGCAAAAAAACAACTTTTTACACACTGGAAGTTAGCAAAAGAATTTAGCTATACACTTGAAGTTGGCAGAACTCAACATTTTACCCCCCAAGATAGATAAATTTATGTCTTATGGGGTAAAAAAGTTAAGTTTTGTCGACTTTATGCATGTAAAAAATGAGTTTTAGCCAATTTCAAATGCATAAAAAGTCAATTTTGCCAATTTCAGGTGTGTAAAAAAAAAATTAAGTTTACCAACTTCATATGTATAAAAAGTCATCTTTACCAAGTTTGTGTGTGGTGTCTAAAAAGTTAACTAAACACTTTTACCAACTTCAAGTATATTTTTATATATTGTCCTTTAAATATAACCATACAAAAAAGAATAGAGAGGATATACTGAATTATTGAAGCGCAAAAAAGAAATGATCTCTCCATCAATCATGTTAAATAAACACATCACACCTGTATGATTAATATCTATACTGAAATGTGACTGAGATGGCTGTGGCTGGCCGGTGTTCTGTTGCACTTGATGTGTGTAATGTGAGATTGATTGGGGCTGTTGTCGCTGGGAATGTGTTATGTGACTTGTCATAGGGGGAACTGGATGCTGGGGTCCCGGCACGTGAGATTGTCCTGCAAGAAAAGTAACTAATGGTTAATAGTTGCAGACGAAACAAAACATTGAAGAAATAAATTTTTTATCTTCTAAATTAGTCTGAATGACATCAAACATCTCTACAACATGATTAGCAAACTATATGAATCAAATAGCATTCCAATGACGCGCAGAGTATCACTGGGAATATTACGAAGATTAGAAATGGCAATAGCATTTTGAATAGGATTATCATCCACCGTCTTTTACCCGCATGATGAGCTTTTCTTCATTTCTTGTAACTCAAAAAATACGATAAAAACTTTTACTTGTCATTATGTCTATACTGATAGTCAAACCATTGGAGCTAAAATAACATCAATTCATTCATGCCATTAGTATTAAAAAGTTTCAACTCATTGATGCTCTTCTCTACGGATAAGCCCAATGGGAGAAAGAAAAGATGCAGGGGGGAAAGGGAAATAAGTGCTAAATATCATCAATGAAATTGCTGAAAACCAATAGTAGTGCCTGATCCAAACTAAATTAAGCCACACTACAAGTATTTGCACACCTTTCCACCTTGACAAGTGAAAGGTGATTTGATGACAAATGTTCTTCCTTGTGTCAATTGAACTATTTGAAAACCACTACAAGATATCAGGCTCACACCAATATCTGCCAAACACTAAGATACCCTAGTTAAATCCTCGCCCTTTAACAAGCTTAAAGCCTACATCAGCAAGGGTTTTTTCAATCTCTCCCTATGATTTCCCTTGCTATGACCCGATTTCTGGCTTTAATTGCAAGATCCAATATAGACACATAGCTTCTGACGTCTTTAACAAGCTTTAGTTTGGAATCAGAAAAAGTAAACGTGTCAATGCAGAGATGGCAATCAAACAAGTCAAGTATACGAGAAATAAAACAGTTTGTTTTGCATATGACAACCAAAACTTTTCACCTTGCTCTTAATAAAAATTTTAATCAAGTAGCTTCTTCCTCAAAGTTGGAGCACCTAAAACCTTTTAAATTTAATTTTGAAATCTCTCCTTGTAGAGTAGGCAATTTTTTCACTGATAGAAGACATGCAATAAGATGAAAAGACATTGCAAAAAAAAAAAATATGATGCCACCTGTATGGGCATGAAGGCATCCCCAAATTAATCAATCACACGAAGTAAAGGGGATAAAAGAAGATAAAAAAGGCAAAAATAAGATGTCAATATCAAGAAACTTCAAAGGAATGCTGACATGGATCTCTTTCTCATGATTTGCAAATAAACTAAAGGAAATAATGCACAAGGCTTTGTTTCATATTATCTACTTAGCTTCTTTCTGTCCATTCCAATTACTTACAAAGCTTTTTGTTTTAATTTTAAGCTGATTAAAGAAAATTGGACAGATTGCAAATGTATTGCAGTGCTAAGAGAGAGGCTTTTAACATTAACAGTCATTATGGAAACAAAGGTAATATAAAATTTCTGTTAGACATCCCTAACAACATCAAGAACAATGATAAGAACATAGACATTAGTAAATAAATACACAAAATGACAAAGTAGGTTCAGGTGCAATTCTGAAGTAAACATGGCATCGATATAAATTAAGGCAATCCATATTGCAGCAGGTATAGAAGGCTATGACTTGATACATTTTCAGGATATGCATAAGGATCACATTGTGTCTATTGTCGTTGTTGAGGAAAAGCATACCTGCACAAGTAATATCTACACCATCCTGTAACTGGGAAAACTGTGGCATGGAAGTAGTGCTTGGCTGAGGCTGATGAGCCAAATAAGGCTGAGTGAAACTACTTATGTGTACTTGAGGCTGGCCCTGGCTGGTGCCAAATTTATCTTGTTGCATCTGATTGTAGTTAGTTACCAGATGATTCACCATAGACATTGCTTCGTGTCTACTCCGTCTTGCTGCATGATCCCTAGAAGGTGCTAGATGAGAATGTGCTGCAAAGGAAATTGAACATATAATAATTGAAAAGTCAATATAGGCAGAAACAAATTCTAACCACTGCATGAATGAACCAGTAGAAGACCAAGAATCATCCTACATAAATACGAAGGTTGGAGAGCAAACACTGCTCAATTTTATTCAAACACTGGTTAGATTCACACTCCAAGTTCTGAGAAATAACTACCATCCAAAAAAAAAAGTAAAAAGAAATGAGTTGAAAGGGGCAAATGTATAGAACCTTTCAGTTAGATAGTGCTTTGTTAACTATCTAGAATGGAATATAGTCAACACATATATGCCATGGTTCCTTAATTCAATATGTACAAATATCTCAATTCGATAATTTTATATATCATTTCAGACCTACTACCAATACTAAGTACCAGTCAAAATTTTATTTCCATTTTCCATGCTATTAATTTTTTTTGGAAAAAAAAAAAAGAAGAGATACTGTGACACACACTCACACACTTAAAAGAGTATTAAAATGACGCTCTAACTTCTCATGCTATTGACACAGTACCTTTGCAGAACAATAACACTTTTGCAGTGGTAAATGCTGCAGGAAACTTCATTACAGAATCTAGTCACGAGGCAATAATCATAATTTAGCAAAGTAAAGATAAGCTCAAGCCAAATTTAAAGCATCAGATTTACAGAAAATATACACAACATTCCTCAAAAAATAGAGAAAGAAGATGAGCAAGATCTAATTCAGGCTTAATATATGAAATCCACCCTAAACTTGTCCTCATTTTACCCCCACTAATCGGAGTCCCATAACCCCCTAAACTTGTGTAAACTATACCATTTACCCCCCTAAAGAGCCACGTGACATGAAATCCATATTCCACATAGTTCCATGTACCGCAGGCCTCACATTGCGTTGACTCACAATTTCGTGCCGCATGGCTCTTTGGGGGGTAATTCATACAATTTTGTTAAGTATAAGGGGGATAAATGATACATCGATTAGTTTGGAGGGGTAATCTATAAATGATGACAAGTTGAAGGGAATTTTTATATATTAAGCCTATAATTAATCTTTAATCCCTAGGTAATTATTTTCTACAAAATAACTAACGCTTTATATACACTGATTTCTTTTCTTTTCTTTCTTTTTTTAGTGGTGAGTGAGGTTTAAAAGATTCATATGAAATTGCAAGAACTAGTCCCATAAATTTGTTCTCCGAAATTGATATTAATAAAAACTAAATAGGAATCCAAGATGAGCAAAGCAGAAAAAGCATGATCATGAATCCATACCACTTTGCTTTATCTGCATCTCAGTACGGAGACCTGCCGCTGTCCAGTACTTCATAAACTTCTTCTTCACCCTTTTCACGAGGTAAACAATGTAGTCACCCTTTTTGTTATACTTTTGACAATTCTCCCAAATGTATTCTACATCTTTATAAACATCATCTGAGTTCATGTACTTGACATCATTTTCAAGATTGCTACATATTGTTCCAAAATCCATTGGCGTATTTATGATAGTGAAATAATCCTGCTCAGCATCACAAACAGGCCCAACACCAAGACACATGAGAGAGAGAAATTAGTCCATGTTCTGCATCGGCTATGTGTTATGGGTAGATGAGAAATAGAAGAGATAAGTGGTAGAGGAGGAGGAAGAAGACGAATAGAACAGAAAAGAAGATTTACAAGAGAGAGGGAGAGAGAGAGAGCGTTTGAGAGAGAAAGAAATATTCTATTCGATTCATAAGTGGTCCCCCATGAGGAAAAGACAGTTACATATAGGAAAAAGGTAAAAAGACAGAATACTACCCAAGTTGGCATAGCAACCTAGGGATTACAAATTATTCCTTTTGACAGCTGGTAACTAACTGCTTTGTTCTATTCTGCTATAACTAACTTAACAGAATTACTTCCCAATTTCCCCTTTCTTTTATACGTGACACTATGATAGAGGAAGCAATCATAACTCAAAGTTCAAGCCAATACAAAGAGCAACACAAGCATTACAAGTACACTAAAACAATAAGCACTTAATGTTACGAAGAGTACACCATAGAGGGGGAAAAAAAGAACACTAAGATTTGTCTAGTCTAGGACAGAGACAATATAATGCAGAAAGAAGACATGTTCCTTTAAAAAACAAAACATGCAGACAGATGCACGGCAGCTGGAAGTCCTATATAACAATTCTTTAAAGGTTCTCATCTCCAAACTTGTCAAAGATTAACAACTTGTAGATAAGAGAGTGCTAGAGATATCTTTCTCCTTACTCGTATCTACAATAGTGTGTATGTTGTAGGAAGTTTCTGAATATAACGAATACCTTGGTCTAACCCCCAATTCTAAAATAATACTGAAATATTTGAGTGATTGTTTTGCTCATTCATCCATGCTCAAGTCAAAATGCAGCAAAGCAAGGACCACGTATCAACACAAATGGTCCACTAATTACCCATTGACCTAGGAAATCCACTAACGCAAATGAGCAAACTTGAAGTGAATAAGAACGAAGTTCCTTATTTTTTCCATATCAATTAATGTTCAGGTAACAGATTTGGCCTAAATAAACACCGAATCCAATAAGCCGAAACTCAGGGCCTGTGAAGGTATTTGCTTATATTGCGTTGAATAGTAATTCACACTTACGGGTATTCCCTGGGCAACAGGATCCACGGGAGAATTGAAGGGGACAGCTTCATCCAATTCCATTACCTTCTTTACCACCTACAAAGAAAGTGAAAAGCTGAAACTGAAAAAACAATTAAGTATAATCCCATTACATCTACGCAGAGACACGCAGAAAAACTACAAAAATATACAAACTACGGCCATACATCTTCCAGGTACCTCTAAGGAGGCTTTCAGTTCTTTCTTATTGTACCTAGGATCCTGAATTAGCTTCTTTGGCACTGGAAACTGTTTCCTGCTCATAGAACTTAATCCCTCAGAAGACCTAACCGTAGAACCCAATCCTTTTGATAACATAACCGGTGCATTGGCAGCTTTGCCCGAAGCTTGCTCTTTTTTCGATGGAGGACGCTTATTAGCTGATTTCTTAACCCTAATTTCAATAGGTGGTTCATCATCAGACCCGCTAATATCTTCCCCAAGGCGAAAAGATCCTTCATTTTCGCTGGAAGAAGAAGAGGAAGACGATGAGGAGGAACTGAACTCCATTTCAGCATTAAATTGAGCAAACCCACCATTATTAGTTTCATTTGAGACAGAATTTTCACCGACATTTTGCCCAACGAAGTCCACAAATGGTTCTTTATCAGCATGCACTGGAGGATTTGGGAGCAGGCTTTTTGGCCACCGACTTTTTGGGGCGTCCACGCTTCCGCTTCATTTTATACGCAAACTATCAGTCACTGGGGAAATTGATAAAGAAAATAAAGACGCAGACCCCTTGGAGCTGCCGGATGGAATTGAAGGGGGAGAAATTGGGGTTTCAGAAATCCAAAATGCCCATAAACTTCAAGGACTTGCTTGCATTACCATCATCAACTAACGAAGAGAGAAGCTCCCATTAGAGAATGAATACGGTGGAGCTGGGTTCAGTGTAGCTAAAAGCTACATTAGAGTAGCTAATTCTCAGCTACGCATTTGATCAGGGGAAGGACGATTTGATTCACCATTATACTTGAACCAATTTTAAATGGGAAAAAGCAGTAGATTTGCCCGTATATACGTCATGTACAGTTAAAGCAGTGTCTGATGGTCTTTGGAAGCCTATATACGTAATGTACAGTCATGCACAGTTCCTATTTTATTTGTGGAAGCCTCCTTGGATCTTGGATCAAATACAGGTTGCTATGAATGTTCTAAATGATTTTTGAGGTTGCTTAGGGCATGAAAGTTAATAAAAGCAAAACAGTATTTTGCCCTTCTAAAAATAATAGCTCCAGTCTTGTCAAAGATGTCTGTATTCTTTTTGACTTTCATCACACTAATAGCTTGGGAATGTATTTTGGGGTTCTTTCATAGCACGAAAGGGCAGAAAGACACTATTACTCTTTTATTAAAGAGATTTAGTGGTTAAAAGGCTAGTACTCTTACATTGGGAGTCATATTACACTTGTTAACTCCTTTCTCTCTTATGTCATTCAAATTACAATACTCTCTACCAGTACTTGTTCCTCTATAGAGAACATTTGGGAGAGATTGATTTTAGTAAGAAAATTCATCTAGTTAGTTAGGAAAAGAAGCATCGTCCTATAGAAGAAGGTAGAATTGGTTTGTGGGGGATCAAAAAGCTAAATAGGACTTACATTTTCGAGCTTTGTTGGCATTTTATGAATAACTCGGATGATCTTTAAGTGCAGGTGTTATTGGGTAAAATAGGTTGTTTGGGGGTTCTCCCTATTGTCCTGCTACTGCGTCGACTTATGAAAGGCTTTTTGTCGTAATTGGTCATTTATTAGAAGCAATGTCTCTTAGTCCATTGGAAATGGCCAAACAGCCTCTTTCTAGTTTGATTGTTGGCTTGAAGAGAAACCACTCATTGATTGCTTAATTGCTGAAGTTCCTAATGAATTAAAAGATTAGAGAGTGTGCGATGCAATTGGTACTTGTGGCATGTGGAATTGGAATGTTTTGGGATCATTACTATCAAATGAGGCATTAATGAATCTCATGTTGTGTATGCTTCCTAATATTGCTCTTGGTATTAATACTTGTTATTGGAGAAATTCTTCAAATGGAAACTTCTCCATTACTTCGGTTTTATGATGTTATTACTAGTGTTAGTGGTCATCAAATAACAAATTTATGGAAACTTGTGTGGACTTGGAATGGATCACAAAAAATAAGATGTTTTTTATGGCTTTGTGGTTAAGAACGGCTTTTAATAAATATGAAGAGGCATAAATGTCACTTAATCCTAGACACTTCTTGTATGATTTACGAAAATGGGGAGGAGTCCATATTACACATTTTGAGAGATTGTCTTCATGCAAAGTTGCTTTGGAAGAAATTTCTCCATTATAATTATCTCCCAAGGTTTTTTAGCCTCTTTCTTCATGAATGGGTAATTGTGAACTTGAGTAATGGATTCTCGGGTAAAGAGGATGGGGATTGGTTTATGTTTTTTGGTGTTTCTTGCTTGCATTTTTGGAAATGGAGGAATGACTTAATCTTTAACAATTTAAGTATTCCTCTTCAATCCAAGTGTATGGTTGTTTCGGTGTCTACTACTAGCTGTTTGAATGCTCATTCTTTGCTTGCCAACACCAAATTGTCTAATAAGGTTAAGACAGAGATATCTATTAGTTGGCTTCCTCCTCCAATTAGTTGGACTGCTCTTAATTCAGATGGGGCATTTAGACGACACTGCAATCATTCTACTTATGGTGGAGTTTTTAGAGATAATAATGGGAGATGGATGAAGGGTTACTCGGCTAAACTTTCAGACTGTAGCGCTTATCATGCAGAACTTTGGGGAATCTTTGTTAGCTTAAGAGAAGCATGGCAAAAAAGCTGCTATAAGATTCAAGTGTAAGTGGATAGTACTGCAGTCTTCCAAACATTAGTGAAAAGGCAGTTGACATGCTCTCAATATTGGGACCTAATTGACAACATTTTTTGGTTGTTGGATAAAAACTGGTGTGTGGAATTCCAACAAGTATATCAGGAAGCTAAAGTTATAGTTGATGGCCTTGCAAATCATGCTTTTGATCAAGAGGAGTTATTCCTTTAGCATGGTGT
>CANXYI011627915.1:0-10313 GCA_948208565.1 Hura crepitans
CTTGTGCAATCTATTGGAGGACTTCCCCAATTGCAATTGCAGCAATATGCAACTTGTGTGCTGGAGATGGTATTTGCATCTTTGTTCTCTGCATGGCCTAACTGGATCTTTTTGTGTTTGAAATTTCTATGCTTGCAATAAAAAGAGTGACTTGAGGCTCCATTTGTTCATTGCTCTTCTGCTTGCTTTCAGGATTTGCTGACATTGTAGGTAGACGGTTTGGCCGTCAGAAAATTCCATACAACAAAGATAAGTCCATAGCTGGTAGTGTTGCAATGACGCTTGCAGGTTTTTTAGCATCTCTTATGTAAGTTTTGAATCATCTAATCTGCATTTTGAAGGAGACCTTTTAAAGTTTCTATGATGACATGCTAAATTTCTGCCAGGTATATGCACTATTTTGCCTTATTTGGATATGTTCAGAAAAGTTGGGATACGGTACTACGTTTCTTTATCATCTCTCTGGCTGCAGCCATTACAGAATCACTTCCCATCAGTGCTGAGCTTGATGACAATCTCACAGTTTCGCTTACTTGTATAATTTTAGGAAGCCTCATTTTCTGAAATCCAGAATTTAAGTAAATTGAGGCATTATATAACAGTTGATCTGTTCTTATTTCAAAGATAAAGCTACTCGTAGTGCATTCGTCGTGTGAATTAAATGTTCCATCACTCCCTTCCATGTCCAAAATGATATCAAATTGAATACATTTTCAACGGAGGTATGCAAGGCATTATCCAAGGATGATTGTTGTTTTTATTTGTGTTACTGGTACAAGGATTGATTTACTTTTTATTTTTTTCAATACTTCAGGAGAAAAGGTTTTTAGATCTTTATATTTATGGGGAAATGCTGAGATTTATCCAAAATTTAGCAAGGATTTATTATTATTATTATTATTGATGAGGAAAGGATATCTCCTTGGACCTGCAGGAGATCATTAAAAAAAGAAAAAGAGAGCTGAGATGTACCAGCTCGATGGTGTTTCTTAACGAAGATTTCCGATCCTTTCATGGCCAAGGAGAAAATAAAATACACGGCCTATGCAGCAATTGCCATTCAGGGAATACCCAAAATGACTTGAAAACTGAATGTTCTTGTGTCGGTTGGTGTGCTCTACCTGTGGGATACGGTTATTTTAATGAGCAAAATATCTTCCTTCAGTCAAATTCTACTTATGGCACTGGATCTCATGTTAAACTGGCGAAATTAGAGAACACAGTTAAACTTTTCCGCCAAATACGTTGAGGTGAGAAACTAGACTATAAATTTCATTTAGACGCTTAAACTTTGGTAATGTACCATTGAAAATTTAACTCAGACTCTTATTCGTATAATAATAGAGAATTACATTCGCTTGAGTTCCAAATATGGTGGTGTGGCATCAAGTTGAAGGAACTAATGATGTGTACAAATAAAATGAGAACTTTGAAAATGGCAGTAAGCGAAAATAATTCAAATGCAGAAATAGAATCTCCAAATGCTTTTTCTTTTGATTCTCTCCATGATTCAAGTGACTCGTAAGCTTGAAAGGTGAATAAAAAATTGTGTTGTGTCGGTAAAAAACAATGTTCAATAAGTTTTGACCCAAGTAGGAATTTTAATGAAACATGTTGCTAATCTTATGGATTAATTGATGTATTTGGCTTAAAAATTTCTCATCTGTTGAATTTTAAATGAAATATAAAACATATTTAACCATATATCAGAAATTATGACGAGAGATACTGCTATCTATTATTGATAGGTAGCACTAGGACTGTGTAAAACCGAACCGAAATCGAAAATTGAATTAAAATTTTGACAATTCGGTCAATTTTTTTAATTCTTGATTTTTTTGGTTCAATTTTTTTGAATAATTTCGGTTTAATCGATTCATTTCGATTTTTGGAGGACAAAAACCGAAAGAATCAAACCGATCGAATTTATTAAAATGACGTTATTTTGAGCTAAAACGATATCGTTTTAAAACTTTTATATATAAAAAAATAAAAAATATATAAAATTTCGATTAATTCAATTCGATTTTATATAAATATAAATTTTTTTAATTTAATCTTATAAAAATTTCAATTCCATTTAATTTTAAACCGAACCGAACCGAACGGTTGCACACCGCTAGGTAGCACTTTTAACATCTATTATTGATAGATATTGCAAATCAATGGCATTATCTAGAAGGACGGATCTAGAAAGAGGGAATAGGGAAAGCTAAAAGTCATGCGTGAAAGTGTAAAAAAAAAATTCTTGGAGTCAATTAGTGGAAAAAAAAATCTAAAGAAATCAAATTGAAATTCAAGTAGCATTTTTAGAGAGAAAAAAATTGACTCCCTCGAAACAACAGTACATTATTATATGAGTTCTTTTTAATTAATTTCATGTGTTGCTTATATGTCTATGTTTATATGAATAATTTAAAAATTGAATTGAATATTAAATTGAAATGTTAATTAGATTATAATTCAATTGATTTAATAAAATTTGATGAGTTCCACTATATTTTAAAATTTTTTAAATAATTATTTATAAAAATTTGAAAATATAATAAGAATAAAATTATATAATATTAAAAAATCTATATATCATCCAACATTAACCTAAATATATTAATTTCAAACCATTTACTATCTATAACGAATAAAAATTACAATTACAATAATACATACATTGTTTTATTAATTAAAATAATATTTATATTTTGTTTTAGATGTTATTTGTATATTTATCTCACTAAATTAAATTTAAAAAATATATAAATGTATTAGTCAAAAAATTAATATTTAATTTTTTTATAAAAGGAATTTATTTAATTAAACATTAATTTTTTTTATAAATTTCCATTTTTTAATAAAATTTTATTTATATGCTAGACTGGTTCCATCTTAACTACTTTGATTTACATTGCCTTATACACCCTACTTTGATTTATAAAACAAATTCCTTCTAAATAGAGGCATAATAAAACATCTATCTAAATTCATTTTCTTTTAAAAAATTAAATTCATTCCTATCCCCCTAAAAAATATACATTATACTCAATAGCTTTAAATAATGTGTACAAGACCAAAGCAATTTTCAATTTCATCATTTAAAAACTCGAAACCCAAATAAATTACAAATATGGACTTTATAAATTCAAATATGACTTAACAAAACATGCAATAAAAACTCGAACCCTAAACAACCACCCTTTTGATTTCAATATTCAAAGATCAATCATTTTTCTTCAAAGAGCCATTGAATAACATTGAGCACTATCTCTAATAGCACATTCTGACTTTAGATCTAATCACTAAAACCACATACAAATTGGATGGGTTTGTTAAATTTTATTTTATTTTTATCGAGATTTTTCTTTTGAATTTTTCTTTTTTTTTTTTTCATTTTAGTTTTTCTCTCCTTTTATTATTTTTCTTTTTATTGACAAATTGTAAAAATATCATGAAATTTTTTTCAAAATACATATCTCCAAATGCATATATTCGCATAAGACTTCTATCAACCAATCCTCGTATCTTTAAAAAACATTTCATAGTTTGAGAGGATTTTCAAATTTCAATGATTATCAATTAAACAACTTGAAAAACAATATTATTTGCAGTCTTTTCTCTCAGATTTCTCAATGAATGCACATTTAAAAATTGAATGGCTGACTCTCTTTTCAAAGGGAGACAAAAACATTTAGCCTGTATGCTTGACGCTGAAAAAAAAAAAAAAACTTAGTACGCATTTTGTATATTTTAATAGGCTCAATAGGCTAGCGAATGGAAATGCGTAACAAAGTATGCATTTTGTCTTGCCTAAAAATTTCACCTTGAAAAGTAATAGAAAAGGTTTTAGTGATTTAAAATTGAATTTTATTTTAATCCATTGATTGCAATTAGTTTCCATCAATTTTTAAGAACACGTCTAAAGTGCTAAAAATTTTAAATCGAGAAGCATGACAACCTTTAATAGTTTTTTCATGAATATGATAGATATTGATTATTAGGTAAATTTAGTCTAAAATGATTTTCAATCCCTCAAATCCAGTTCATGATCATGGAAGTTCAAAAGCCAAAACTACGAATAAGCAAAAAATTTAAGTCTATTCAATGTGAAATTTTCTTAGTTAGGCTAAAATTACTTTGTTATAAAAAATATGAAAATTTTCAGCAATAAAAGCACAATTAGCATGCAAATTTAAGAAAATAATTGACAAACTTTTCTTTATATTGATCAATACTCAAGTCTGCACATCAAAGCAAATAAAAGTACTTAAGTAAATATCCAGCCTTTCTTCTCAAATTGCAGATCACTATTTGCAAGAAAACACTTCAGTATACTCATTCACCCCAAATTTAAAGTATTGCATCTGTTAGTAATATGCCCTAAACACAATCATATTAGGGATTTTTTTTTGTTTGTTCAGGTTATGATTCTTATTCATTAATAAAAAGGTACCCTTTTACTATTCAGTTCTCATATTAATTCACATATTTGTTGCTATATTCTTGAATTATTTAATAAAGTTTCTAGTATAAAAACAACATGAAGGAATTCTCGTAGAGTTTATTATTTGAGATTCTTGTTACATATAAATGTGTTTATACTTAAAAATATTCCTAGCCATTAATAAGATGAGACATTATTAATGTAATACTCCAAGATTTACCCATCATGAAAAGGCATTTTCAAGTCTTGAATAGTGCCTTCACAAGCTGAGGTAGTACATTCCTAACTTTTGAATAGTACTAATCTGACCTAAAATCGAGAATCAAATAGAACATAAAAATGAGATTTAAAAAGTGAGTTAAAAGCCGAAAACGAAAATGAAAACCAAGCTATGTATTTATTTGAAGTTTTTGAAAAAGATGAATGTGTTCGAAAAAGAGAAAATTGACCAAGAATGATGGAAAGTCAAATTAAGGTTAAAGTTTAATTAAGTAAATTAACCTTAATTAAGTGAAATTAATTATTTTTGAGTGAAATTTAGGGGATTAGATAATGACCATTTGACCAATGTAAGGAATCAATCTTGACCATCCAATTAAAGATAAAAAAACACAATCAAAGAACAATTCATTATCTTCTTAAGAAGCCTGTGGCCGAAACCTTAATCCTTTATTATCTTTTCAATTTTCTTCACTTCCATCTCATTTTTTTCACCACTAATCAACATTTAATTTTCTATCTAGACACATTTCAAGTAATACTTGTAACACTCAAAAATCTCAAGTTGTAAATAGTAAATCTTGGAGATTGAGAATAGTGACTCTTGGGATGTGAATAGTGCATTTCTTATCGATCAATGGTACATGTTATAGGTAGGTCATAGGTGAAGTTTGGCATGAAAATAAGGATGTTTGGATGTTTAATGACAGATAACAAGCGTGTGAGTGAATAGTTCCTTCAAAGGTGTGAATAGTGTTTCCCAAGATCTAGGCTACACTAACTAAAGAGGATGAAAGTATTCATTTTAATATAATATTGGGTAAAGTTTGAGATGGAAATGAAGTCATTAAGATGGTTAAAAATAGTAATGAAGTTTTTACGGTAGTGTAAAGTGAAAAATAACCTAGTTAAAGCTGAACTAATAAATACAGTGTTTTTGCTCAAATTGACTCAAAAATGTCATACTCAAATATTCCAAATAGTTCATTAGGATTGCAATTGGAAATTTTAAATATCAAGATATGTTTTCTAAAAATTAAGCAAATTTAAAAGTATTAGTTTAATTTGGGTTTTCGGGTATGATTTGTTTGAGCCTTTTGGGTATTGTTTTAAGGATTTAATAGGATCCTAAGAGATGTTAACTGAGGCTTTAAAAGTTAAGAGTTAATTTTTAATAGCGAAAAAAGGGGCTTGGATTTTTGTGGGCCATTGGATTTAAGGATGGGCTAATCTTATCCCTCGAAATTTTAGAGCATACAAAGGTCAACTGGGTTGGTCAAAGGAGAGATTTTTTATTTTTCTTCCTTTCCTCATGAAACTAATGGCAATGGGGTTTAATTCTCCTCTATTGTTCTTTGATTCTTCTCCAAATTTCCACTTTCTAGCCCATCTAATTCCATCTAAAGGCCATAATATGTCTCTTAGGTGAGAGTATTATTAGAATTAAGAAAGAAATCAAGGGAATTTGAGGTGTTTGTTCTTAAGTGAATAGTATCCATTTGAAGAGTATATTTTTATAGGATGTGTTAAGGGTCTAATTGATGATATATGTGGTTAAATTGCACTTTGGGATCATAAAGATTTTTGTATGGATTTTTTTATGCTAGTTATGTAATATGTTTACAGAGAAAGAAGAAGGGAGCAAGGATAAAGGAAAGGGAAAGACTTGAGGAAGCTAGAATTGGTGTTTTGAACACCAATTGTAAGTGTATCCAATTAAATTATGTGATTTAAAGTGTATGTGTATGTAATTAATCTATATGTGTGTGCAATAGATGGTGTAATTAATGAGATATACATGTGAATGTTGAATGATGATAAATTGTATGTATATCCCATAATATTATGGTTTAAAGTGTGTCTGTATCCAAGTGTGAGTTTGATACCTTAAATATGTACATTTATGAGCTAAGATGTGTGTATGAAATTGGTAATTAGCTTGGTGATAAATGCTTACACTAAATGTGATAAATGATGAAATGATGTAATGAGTATGTGAGAATCTGGTGAAGCATGTCACTTTGATATTGTGATTTAAGTGCATGTGTCTCTATGAGATAATTGATAATATAAATGTGAAGCTTGATGTAAGAGATGAATTGTAAGTTCATGAATCTAATTATGACATGAAATAGTGAAACAATAATAGGTATAATGTATGTGTGACACCCCTCATCTGATCTAATCGCCAAGTCTGACTGAAGAGTGACACACAATTGGTTTTCAAATGTACTTTAAATCATTGTAACTTAAAAACCATTTTTGAACTTGTTTAACTAGAAAACTCTTTGATCATGACTTAGCAATATCAATTTTTATAGATTATATCATTGGGGAAACATCAAGTCAAAAATTCGAAGCATAATGGCTATATTGATGACCCTATTCCCACAATATATAGTAGCCTATATAAGAGACACACTTCTACAAAACTAAACATCTCACCCACAATTCCACAAACTTCAATTTATCTCATAAAACTTAATTCTCCTATATTCGATCAAGATTAAGCTTATTACACAAAAGGGATCAACATCTAGGATATTTCAAACTATACCATTTCCAGCCTTTCATGAAAATTGTTCAAAATCCAAATGTAGTCTAATATAATAAGGGCATACATCAACTTATATCTCACTTGTGTCATATTCTTAATAACAACCAAAAGACAATACTTATTAATATTCTTTAGGTATAATCCATAATGCCATTTCAATATTATACATCACTTTAGGAATATTAGCCTATAGCCTTTCCATAATGCAAATATTTGCCCAAAATTTATTTGTGTAATAACCCAATTATTATATTACAAATGGATCCAAAACAAAAACTTCTCTGATTGCTCTTTTCTTTTGTGTCTTGCATGATTTCTCTTTATCCAATTTAGTTATATACCTATGCATTACAAACAAATACAATGTGCTAAGCTTTGCAGCTTAGTGGTGTATCCAATAAGATTATATACACATAACAACATGTACTATACACTCATGATATTTTATAACACATGCATACTCTTTATGGCATAATAAAAATATGTGCATACAAGACAATTAAACAACACTACATGCATGTCATATTCATGATTTAAATTTACTTGTGGATGCTATTCATAATGTACCAATGATAAATTGAAACAATCTAAATTCATTTAATGCAATTGATATCATAATCTTACATACATAATTATTATAGCTTTTACCTAACCATTTTACTTGCACCTGATTATTTCCATTTGTTTTTTAATTGAGTCATTTATTTTTTTTGCCCATAATCAATTATGATAACTTTAATGTAAGAAACAACATTTATAACATAAGAATATCATACATGCTTACAAATTTGATCATTATATGCATAAATCATTCATAGCATCTTAGGCATAAAATTGGATTGACCTTATATTATATTTACTTGTATTAATCTTCTTTATTTATGTTATACATTTATTTCATCCATACTTAAGAGATAAATACCCAAAACTAGATAATGATACTATCTAGCCACAAAGGCCATACTGGACCATAGAGTTCATAGGTGTGTAGTGGTCTTTTTGGACTTATACGGCTGTTGCACCAGTCTAAGATGTGTATAGTGGCCTTGCTGGACCTATACGGCTGCTGCACTAGCCTAAGATATGTGCATTGGCCCCCTCTGGACCTATATGGCTGCTACACTAGCCAAAGATATGTGTAGTGGCTCTTTTAGACCTATACGGCTGCTACACAGCCTAAGATATGTGTAGTGGTCATGCTGTACCTATACGGCTGCTAGACCAACCTAAAAAGGCATTGAAGTACCCCAACAGCTGCTATCCATCCCTCATTGATCAGCTAACCTATCTAAACTAAGTTATCTAATCATATGAGCCCTTACCATTATTTATTCAGTTTCATATGCTTAAAGTAGTTTTTATAAGTTTTGCTATGCCATTTGGCCAACAAATGACCAAATTAGGTAACTATGTCTCTAAGCCATAACATTCATATTAATATCCTTTCTCATGCATCGTAGTCATCATAAACATGTTACATCATAGTTATATTAGATATAGGTCTTACCTTACGTGGACATAATCATATCATATTCAATTTCTAGGCTCTAGGCACCCACATATCTCATCATAAGGCCATACCCATTTCTTCATCAAGCGTAATACTTATAATCCACTTTATAGCCAACTTATTTCTATGCCATGCATTACCTTCACAACTCACCCTAACTAAAGCCATATCCATGTAAGATTATACAATGATCACAATATACATATTATAACCCACTATCAAGCCTTAGTTTTTTCGATCACTCATTGAAACATTCTTAAATAAGCCATTCATACATTATGAAATTCTAACTCAATCACATACTTACACACACTTATCATACACTTACATATCATGTAACACATAAAAATTCCAGTGACCAGTGTTATGAATAGTGCTTCCCGAGATGTGAATAGTATTTTTTGAGACTCGGGTTACACTAATCCTATTGAATGGAAGTATTAATCATAATATGCTTTTGGGTAAAATTTGGAGTGAAAATAAAGTCATTTAGATGGTTAAAAGTGATAGTTAATATTTTACGATAGTGTCACATAAATAGTGATATAGTTTTAGCTGAACCGTAAAATATTCAATTTTTGCTCAAAAAATTTTGGGATCGATACAACCTAATACTTAAATATTTCAAATAGTTTATTGGAATTGGAATTGGAATTGGAATTTTTAAATATCAGGAAGTATTTTTGCTAAAATCAGGTAGTAATTAAAGTATGATTTTTAATTCAATTTTTCTCGATTTTTGAACATGGGTTTCTAAGGGTTGATGGATATTGATAACATGATTTTATGGGATAATTGGAGTGTGGATTGGGGGTTTAATTAGGGAAGAAAAATTAAAATAAAGAAAAAGGGAAAAAAGGCTTAAAAATGGTAGCCTTTGGATGGATAAATGAAGAGATCTTGACCATCCATTATTTTGACCAAGTCAAAGGAGGTAAAGGCTATGTTAAGCATGGTTAAAATGGGAATAGTGGTAGCTAACTCATCCCTCTTTCTTTTTCAATTGCCGACGCCATTGTTGCCCTCCTTAAGGCTTTTCTTCTTCTGTAATTTTTCCCTCTACCATGAATCTCCCACATTTAAACCATTAATCCATCCCTCTATCATCTCTAAAGTATAATAGAAGTGGAAAATCAAGAAAATAAAGAGGAAATTTCAAGTTATGGGTATCAAGTGAATAGTGATTGAATTTTATTCGGGTGAGTATTTTTAGGTTCTGATATTTTTTTAGAGCTCAATAGGTGCCCAAGAAGACAATTCTAAGGTTTGAATTGATTTTTGATGCTTCCATGATTTTATTTTAATTTTTGTTCTTTTTTTTATTATGTGGCATAGGAAATGAAGGTTCAAGTAAAGGGAAAGGGAAGGAGGAGGTGTAGATTATCAAGAAGGGTGTAGATTGAGCTCCTAAGTAAGTTTAATCCTCATAATATGTGTTGTGTGTATAATTGCATGAATTACAGTCTAAATATGCTTATGTGAATGTGGTGTAAATGGTGTATAATTATTTTTTTATGGCTATTAAAGTGAGATTGGATATAATGGCATGTGATTGTGTATGAATATGATGAAAATAAATGCTTAAACATGTT
>CANXYI011628023.1:0-11442 GCA_948208565.1 Hura crepitans
ACTTATGATTTGGAATTTTCAGTGATTGTGTTTGCTCTAAAGATCTAGAGGTATTATTTATATAGAGAAAGATGTTATATCTATACCGACCATAAAAGTCTAAAATATCTTCCTACTTAGAAGGAGTTGAATTTGAGACAAAGGAGGTGGATGGAGTTAATAATAGACTATGATTTTCTTTCTGACTATCATCCAAAAAAGGCCAATGTGGTGGTAGATGCATTGAGCATGAAGCTTATATCCGCTTTAAAAGCAATGAATGTTAGTTTAAAGATGCTTGATGATAGGGGTTTGTTAGTTGAGCTTCAGATTAAGCCAAGTTTGTTACAGCAAGTTAAGGATGGCTAGAAGGATGATCATAGATTTCAAAATGTTGTAAGCATGATTTAGAAGGGGAGGCCTACTGAGTATCAGAATAAAGATGATGGTTATCTATATTATCATGATCATCTATGTGTGCCTAATAGTGAGGATATGAGATAGTAGATCTTACAATAAGCCATATTGCTCTATATGCTACGTATCTTGCAAGTACTAAGATGTACCAAAATGTAAAAATAGTTTATTGGTGGCTAGGCGTAAAAAGAGACGTAGCTAATTTTGTGGCCATATCCTTACTTGTCAACAAGTTAATGTCGAGCATCAAGTTCCATCTGGATTGCTTTATCTTATAGCAATTCTAGAATGAAAATGGGACCAAGTTACCATGGATTTTGTAGTTGGGTTGCCGATAACTAAGAACAAATGTTACTCAGTATGGGTTATGGTTAATAAATTTACCAAGTCAGTGCACTTTATTCTAATGATGATGAATTTCTCTTGGGAAAAGTTGGCAAAGCTATATATTAATGAGATAGTTTAGTTATATGAGGTGCCATCTTCCATCATTTCTAATCGAGGTCTCAAGTTTACATAAAGGTTTTAGAAGAAATTTCATAATGCTTTAGGAACAAAACTCAATTTTAGCATGACATTTCATCTACTAATGGATAATTAGTTAGATAGAGTCATCTAAGTTCTATAAGATATGTTAAAAAGTTATGCCATCAAGTTTAAACGTAGATGGCACTATTATCTTTCTTTGACAGAGTTTGCCTACAATAATAGTGACCAAGTGAGTCTATGTATGGCCCTTTATAAATCCTTGCATGAAAGGAGATATAGAACAGTATTATACTAGAGTGACCTCAGCAAAATAAGCTTATGGTGCTGGATTTAATTAAAGATGCTAAAGAGAAAGTGAAGATTATCAGAGATAGTCTTAAGGCTGCTTCAAATAGGTAGAAGTCTTATACGAATTGAAAGTGGAGATATTTAGTATGAAATAGGTGACAAGGTTTTTCTTAAAGTGTCTCCATAAAAGAAAGTATTGAGATTTGGCAAGAAGGGTAAGCTAAGCCTATAATTAATTAGGCTATACGAGATAATAAAATGTGTAGGTCCTTTGGCTTATAGACTAGCTTTACCCCCTGAGTTACAGTAGATTCATAACGTGTTCCATGTGTCTATGCTAATAAGATACATATTAGATCTGACACATGTGTTGTCAGCTAAAGAAGTGGATATATGTCTAGATTTGTCATATGAAGAAGAGCCAGTAAGTATCTTAACCTAAAAGGTCAAGTAATTATGAAATAAAACCAGCCATTAGTGAAGGTTTTATTATGACATCATGGCATAGAAGAGGCAACTTAGGAGAGTGAGGCTTAGATGAAGGTGCAATATCAACACCTCTTTAATCAAGGTAATTTTAAGGATGAAATTTCTTTTAAAAGTGTAAGTAATGTAACATCTCAAAAATCCCAACTTTTATGAATAGTACTTCTTGAGATGAATAGTGTTTCTCAAAACCTGAGTCACACTAATTGGACTAATGGGAAGCAATAATTGTAAAAGAATTTTAGAAAAAATTTGGAGTCAGTCTAAAGTCATTAAGATGGTTAAAAACCTAAAAGAAGATTTTACTATAATGCCCTATGAATTGTGCCATAAGTAAAGCTGAAACATAAAATAATTCAATTTTTGCTTAAAATAATTCAAGATCGATACAACTTGATAATTATAAATTCCAAATAGTCCATTTGGTGCTGAAATTGGAATTTTTAAATATCAGAAAGTATTTTTACTAAATCAAGCTAAGTTATTAATTTACATTTTTATTGGGTTTTTTTAGCTTTTTGAACATGGGTTTTTATGGGGTTCAAGGATTATTGTTTAATGATTATTAGGTTTTTAAAAGATGTTGAATGAGGTTAAAATGGTTTTAAAAGGGATTTTTAAAGAAGAGAATATTGGTGACCATTGATTTAAGACCAATATAATCTTGGCCATTTACCTTGAAACCTATAAATATGGCTAAATTAAAGTCAAAATCACTATTCACACTAGCCATCCCTTTCCCCTTTTATCCTCATTTACCGATACAACCACGAGAGCCAAAATTCACCATTTTCTTCCTCTACCACTTTTACCTCATTTTGTCACCATTAAACATTAAGTTAACATGGATTAAAGGAGTTTATAGTGCTAAAAGCTTTGGAGAAGCTTATAATCTAGACAATTTTGAGTTTTAAGGTGTGGATGAATAGTAACCTATTTTTTATTTGGGTATTTTTATTTAGGTTTGATATTTTTCCTAGACTCTATGTGTGCTTAAAAACATGTATATATGGTAATTTTTATTTTTAAAGCTATATTAAATTTATTATGGATTTTTTTAAAATAAGCCTATAATTGTGTATGTAGAGAAAGTGAGACCTGGAGGTTCGAAGGGTAAGGAAAAGGTGTAATTAAATTGTTATAGTGTATCTCAATTTTTGGTATGTGAATATAACTAAATATATGTTGAACATTTGCTTTTAGATCGCATTTATGGTGAGAATGCATTATGTAATAAATGTTAGATGTGTATAATTAATGTGTTGTGATGTATGTAGTATGTATAAGTTAATATGATGTGTAATTAGGTGAATTGTGAGTGAATGATTAGTGTTGAGGCTGAAACATGTAATAAGGGTGTGTGTGTGTGTGTGTGTATATGGTTCTATGCTATGAGGAAGGATAAATTGTCATATAGAGATATATGGTTGATGGATTTTGAGCATGATGATATGATTTTGTATCTTATGAAGTTATGTGAGTAGTGGTTAAAACCTGTAATAGCCTTAATTCTAGATTTTGAGTTTATTTGTAATGAAATAAGCCTTAGGTTGTCTTTATTGTGACTAATGTGTATGAATATTCATGAATTGTATAATGTGTACTTTATGGTTTTGATGTTGGCTAGTAAGATAAAACTTGGAAATGTTATGTTCATTTTATGTATTATGGAAATGTGCATGCTTATGGGATAATGCATACAGGGAGTGTCTATTTTTGTTTGGCTAAATGGCCTTATGCATCTTCTTTAACATATTGGGCATCTTTAAGAGTTTTATAAACATAAAGCATATAGGAGGTAAACAAATATGCAATATAATTGTGATTTTGGATTATATGAGTAATTATGATAAATGTGTTGAATGTGTATAAATGATTTGATCATATAATGCATAATGATAAAAAAAATGCCTATGCTTTTAAACAACCTAGGTTGATTAGGTTAATCAATCAACTAGGGAAAATAAAGTAGCTGCTAGGTACCTTTGGGTGTATTTATCTTAGGCACCTTCGAGTGCAATTATCTTGGGTTTCTTCAAGTACATATATCTTAGGCCTTCGGGCATTATGTTATCCTATTATTTATTGGTTGTTGTCTTATAGGTATGGGCTTGTAATTCTAAATAAAAATCTATAAAGGCTAAATTTTACTTTTATATACATTGAGAATTTCTTCTAATATTTTTGTTATGCTAGTTACTTTGAAATATTAAATTAAGACTGTAATTGCATGCAAGCGGTAATAATTAAGCTATATTAATGTAATAACAATTGATGTTTCATTTTATTGCCATTATCATACAAATGTATATTTTGTGTGTAACGTATTATTGCATGACATAAAACATATATTATGTTGGATTCACCACTAAATGAAAGCTTAATGCATCATGTTTATTTTTGTGATTCATAGGTTAAAAGAACACATATTAAAGTCAAAGCCTTGGTATCATATGAGATCAAGAAGTTATAACCTTTTAGGGTATTTTGATTTTTTTTTTGTATAATTTATGGTGATGTAATTATTTAGATGGCACTCTTGTGTAAAATGAGGGATTGGGCCTAATTAGTATTTTGTGATTATGTTCTATAAAACTTATTACTTTTTTCTTTTCTTTAAAAGCTTTTATGAGATTTCATTCCTTGTGTTGAGTTATATTGCTTTGTAATGATTTGTTAAAGGGCTAGATGGACCAAGGAGTTGTTAAGATGTGTTAAGAAATTATAAAAGTGCTTATTTTTATAAGTTACTATTTGGGATAATATCTCAGTACAACTATTATGCTGCTAGATTTTTTATACAATGACTTTAATAGTATATGCAAAAAATGGCTTTTGATACTTCATATGTTTTATCAAATTAAACATGTAAATTTTGTTATAATATGAAGAAAAGTATTAAATTCTTTTATGGGTTTTTATATAGTGTAGTTGGGATATTGGTTGCGTGTTGCCCTTTATTTAGGTCCAGTATATGGAATGAGTAAGGGGTGTCACACCAACCTTAGAAATTTTAGTGGAATTCAATATCTATGAAAGTAAAAGAGCATTTCTTATCAAACTTTAAGGTTATGACAGCCCCATACCATCTATCTAATATCACCCATCTGCACTTAAAAATCAAATTACATACATGTATTTAGGAATGAAAATTCTAATTCTGCTGCTATTTCATGCTTGAAATTCTTTAACTTATGTTACTCTTGCTACCCTAAGAAAATGCTTAATCATAATAATTCCATGTCAAATTATTTCCTCAACATGTCTAAGAACATTAATTTACTTATAAGGTAAATCCACAATGACTTCCCCACCTATTTATGGAACTAACATATTACCTACTACTATCTCCAACTAGTGTATATTTTTAATGACTCTCCTTTAAAATTCTCTTCATTATATTTGAAGGTTTCCTTCAATTGTGGTCTTTCACTTGTCATTGACTACTTCCTTTCTGTAATGCTCGTAAATCGAGGTTTCATAAATAGTACCTTCAAGGCTTGAATAAGGTTTCCTAAGAGCCAAGACACATTTATAAGGCTAGGGAAGGTGTGTACTAGTCATAAAACTTTGACGAGCCAAAAAATATGGAAAATGAAATAATTTAAAAATTTAGCAGAACCAATAATTCATTTTAGGCAGTAAACTAGTGAATAGTGACCTTAAATGAGTTTGTGCCAGGATAGCTCTAGGATGTGCTCGGACACCTAAAAATATCATACGCTAAAAGTCAAAATTCCATTGAGTTCATTAATGAAGGAATTTTTAATTTTCTAAGGTTATTTGATAATTTTTTGAAATTCCTTTGTTATAGTAAGTGAATAGTACGCCACTTGCCATTGGAATTTGGGCTTGAAATTTTATAAGGCTTTAAATAGGCATAATTGAGGATTTTTTAAACAAAAGTAATTATTTTTAGAAGTTTAAATAATTTTTAAAATTTCCTACAATTTAAGTTGAATTGGAATTTTGTGGGCTATTAGATCGCCATGTATCGCGATATAAAGAACCCACCACTAAATATAAAGGCCTACCCACACGTGTATGACTTATATGTTTTAGGAAGTGATCTTCCACTCTTAAAAACCCAAAAGCTGATGCCATCTTGAAGAAATCCTCCCCTCTATTTTTTTCATTCTCTCTCAATAAAAATACAACAAAACCTCACATATATTATATGGATATGACCCTTCATGAGCCATAGAATCCATTTTTAGCCTCAGAATTGCAAGAAAATGGCTTATTTGGAAGATATAGCTATGGAGTGAATAGTGACTTTTTAGAGAGTAAGTGATGATTACTTAGTTTTTATTTTTGTTTCAAGTAGCCTTAGTTATTCTAAAAAAAAACCATGTTTAGAGATTTTAATTTGGAGCTTTGTAAGATTTTATATGAATTTTCTAAGGTTAGCATTACTTATATAAGTGTGAGAAGAAATAGTAAAGAACAAAGGAAATAAAGGCCTTAGCTTAGTGAAGAAGGGTGTAAAGCTACCTTAGGTATGTGAATTTGATGTGATAAATTCATGTTGTCATGTGAATGTATGTGTACATACAAGAACATGTTTATGGAAGTGTAGGTTTATGCATATTGTGCATGTTTAGTTGAAATAAGCATGCCATCATGTATGATTAATGTTATAATAATTATAGGTATGTCATTTGGATGAGAAAAGAATGTGTAAGTACATGGTATATATGTGACTGAATGCATGATATATATGTCATGTCATGTGCATGCATGTATAGTACATGATAGTTATGGAAAATTATGAGAAATGTGAACTAATATATATATATATATATATATATATATATATATACCATAAAATGTAAGAAATAAATATGTGATAATGGATATGTAGATGAAATATGGAAGTGATGGTGTAAATGGAAATGTATATAATATAGTAAGTTAAAGGCATATGTTGGCATTTAAAATAATATGGAACTTAATGGATATAAATTTTTGTGCACAATGGAAGAATTACATTAATCATGAAAATATTTCATGGTGGATGAAATATGAAATGTGATGATGCTAATTTGGCATGGCCATTAATGAGATAATGATACATGAAACTTGAGGAAAATAACCATATGAATAGGGTCAATGACCAAATAAATAGTGCCATTTTCGTAACATGACTCATAAATTGTGGATTGAATTAAAAATGCGAAATTGACCTAAACTATTTAATATAAACATGAAAATTAAGTTGATAAGATGATTTATAACTAAATAAATAATAAGTAGAGTTGGCCTATTAGTTAGACACCTATTGGATGGGTTGACCGATCAACTCTAGAGTTGCAGCTGCTAGAGGTATTAGTCCTCCTAAGCTATAACTTGGATGATTATAATAGTAGATACAGCTACCAAGGTTTTGATATAGGCCACTGCACTATGTAGGTACAAACATAGGGATTTTAATATGGGCCACTACATTAGGTAGGTATAGCTATCAAGGTCTCGATATAGGCCACTACACTATATAGGCCACAGAGCTTTAGATATGGACTATTGCACTAGGTAGGTATAGCTATTGAGATCTTGAGATAGGCCACTACACTATGTGGGTGCAACCATAGAGGTCCAAGATAGGGCCATTGCACTAGGTAGGTACAACTACCAAGGTCTAAAATGTAGGCCATTGCAAAGCCTAGATTTCCCTTTTTATCTAGTGCCTTTAAGTGTCATCTATCTAGTATGAGTTAAAACATAAAAGTGAACAATAAAGTTGATAATAGAAATAAGTCAGTGTTACTTAATGTAGATAATTGTTATTAGATAAAAACCTGAAAACTTAATAATGACATGACACTTGAGATTTAAATAATGAGTCAGATGAATAATTTAATATTATTTTATAAAATCACCTCTGTATGTTACATTATGGTCTATAATATATATGTTGCATGTATGTATGCATGACATATTTTTATTGCATCAAATTCACCACTTGTTTTTATACTCAGCATATTGGTGTTTCGATGCACAGGTTATAGATTGTGTAGTAGCTCAGCCTCAGCATCATTTTGTAGTGTAGCAGCCAAAAATTTTTTAGGGTATATTTTTATAATGCTTATGGATGTCAGTTTAGCACTCATGTATAGTAGGACTGGGCTTAAATAGTGTAAATACTAGACATATATATATACATATATATATATATATGTATATATATAATATTTATATGAAAAGTATATGACTGATGTGTTGCTGAACATATGGTATAATATAAACATTTGTGTTTTCTAATTGTTGTGGGCCTAAGGCCCTGTGTGTTGATGATTGTGTTGTGATGTGATTTGTGGGGGAACAGAAGGGTCCAGTAGATATGGATGTTGAAGGATATGATATTAGAAGTGTTTTTGTGCAGGATATACTTTAGGGTTTATCACTCGAGTAGCCATTATGCTACCTAAATCTGTACAAAATCATTTCTAATATGATGAATAGATTTTATGGTATGTTATAATTAGTATTAGAGGTTTACAAGGAAACAAAAAAAAAAAAAGAAATACCTTGAATGAATAAATATAATTAAAGATGTCATAAGTGTTAAATGAATGAAGCCTGGAGAAATGTAAGGATGGGTGACTAGCGAGAAGTAGCATTCCTTGCTTAGTTCTTTAGGGAATGGGCAGGGGGTGTTACATTTTCCTTAGTTATTGCTTTTGGACTTGAAAATCTTTGAATTATGGTGTGAACCATCCCTTTCTACTACCTTACTTTCCTTCTCGAATTTCTTTTTCTTTAGTCGTCCTTCCTCTTCTAACTTTTCTCCTTTTTTTTTTCTTTTCTTTGGTATAACACCCAACCCAAGAAGACTTAAACTTTAATAGGTTTAACTGACATTAGTCTTTTTATTTCACTTTTAAACCACCTATTACTACTTCCATTGCAATTAAGCCTTTATCTTTTCCACTTCCTTACTCATGGCCTTGTTTAGTTATACTTCTATATCAATTTTGTACTCATATTATTTAGTTCACCCCAAAATAATTTAGTAGATTTCTCAAAAATCAAATAAAGCCCTATAATTATTCTTAATCCTTTTTTTTTCACTCCCTTTTTAATTAAGTCCTTCTTATACCTTTAAAACACCTTTGCCTACTTAGATTCTCAATCACATATACTTAATATCCTAATCTTACTTACTTTAAACCATTCTCCCAACTTATTTTTAATATCTCTATAATATACGATGAAAAGATAAATAAATAAAATAAAGCAAAAATAAGATCTTTCCTCAATTAGAAAAAATTTATTACTTAGAATTGGATGTTACAAGTTCCATCAAGTTTGTTGTAGCCTTTGGTAATACCTAAGTGGAAATGGGATAGAATAACAATAGACTTTATGATTGTTCTACCTATGACACAAAAGAAGCATGTTGTTATGCAAGTGATTGTTGATATGCTAGCAAAACAAGCCCACTTCATGGCAATCTAAATAGATTACTCTTTAGAGCATTTAATAGAGATATACATATAAGAGATAGTTAAAGTGCTTGATATTCCCAAATTAGTAGTGCCTGATAAGGATTCGAGGTTCACCTCGAGGTTTTAGAGGAAGTCATATAAAGCACTAGGAAAGAGATTGAATTTTAGCAAGCTTTCTATCCATAAGCTAATGGTCAGTCAGAAAGAGTCATACAAGTGCTTAAGGATATGTTATATGTCATTGAGTTTGAAGGCAATTGGGATAGATTCTTATTATTGATGGAATTTGCCTATAATAATAGCTATCAGGTAAGTATCAAAATTACACCATACTAGGCTTTATGTGATAGGAAATGTTGCAAACCTTTATACTAAATTGAGCTAAGTGAGGAGATTTAATGCAATATACAAAATAAAAGTTTAAAATTATAAAAGATAATTTTATGATTCCCTCTAGTTAATAGAAGTTCTATATAGATTTGAAGTAAAAAGACATATAATATGAAGTAGGTGACAACATATATTTGAAAGTATCTCTATGGAAGAAAGTTCTTTGTTTTAGCAAAAAGGGTAAGCTTAGCCCTTAATTTATCAGGCCATATGATATGATTAAGTGTGTGGGACTAGTAGCTTGTATGCTAGCTTTACAATTTCAATTAGAGCAGATAAACAATGTGTTCCACATGTCTATGTTGAGAAGATCATCCATGTCATATTTGTAGAAGGGATTGAGTTACAACCTAATTTGTCATATAAAGAGGAACCCATTTATGTTTTGGTAGGAAAGGTGAAAGAGTTGAGAAATCAATAGGTTCCCTTGGTTAAAGTTTTATAGAGGAACCACAATATAGGAGAGGCAACTTAACAGTGAGAAGAAATAATGAGGCAATAATAACCTCAATTGTTTGGTTGAAGAAATTTGAAAGACAATTACTCAAGAGAGGAAGGATTGTAATGCCTTAAAAATTGGTATATTCTTTGGAAATAAAATTTAGGAAAAATAATTGTGCGTAAAATTTTTTCCCCATAATAATAAGTGAGAAAAAAGGATTAGAAATAAATTTTGGCCTAGTAAACTTAATTCATATGGGCCATTGGATGGATGGAAAGGAAATTAATCACAGTTATCCATCTTAAGTTATATAAAAGGTAGAAATTGGTAGTAGAGAAGAAAACAAAGAACATAACCTCTCTTACACTAATTTCTAACCTACAGAGTATCCAAAAGGCATAAATCTTCATTAATTCTTGGGGTAAATCATCATATTCATCTTTTGCTCTTCATACATCACTCTAACATCTAATCTTATGCATATTTTCTTTGGGTATTTTCATGTATTGGTGGCTACCATTGGTGAATTTTAAGAGAGGGAAGATGAAAGAAGAAGTTTAAAAGGAAAATAAGTCTTTGAGGGTTGAATTTTAGATTTTCGTCCTGCTCTATAGAAGTTTATGTTTGTACTTTTCCATTTTTTTGCTGATAAAGCTTTGTTAGCAAGGTGTGGTCATAACTAATAATTAAGCACATTCAACACTTCCTTTTGCATAATGAATATTAAAACATTGTTATTTTTAATGAGTACTTTTAATAAATATCCTAAAGGATTTCATGTTTTTATGCCTGTAAAGCCAATTTTATGCCTAATGATTTTAATTAACTTTTCGATGGATTTTAGAATATTAGTTTGTGAGTTTGTTTAACACTAGGAGTTTTCTTCAAGTAAAGGCTAATGAGTGTGATTATTTTTAAACAAATGAATGAAGATTATGAGACATGATTTCTTTTGTCAATGTTTTCATGTTCTGAAGTTATGTGAATAATATAATCAAGTGATTGTATAAATGCATGGTGTATATAGTGCCTACGACACATAATATGGCACTTCTATATAATGTCCTCAAATATCAATAGAAGGGGCATCAAATGCCAAAAGTCACATGTTTAAATATTTGAATATTTTCTTTGATTCATTGAGTTTGACATTTAGAATGAACTGAAAAACATATGGTTTAACTTGGAACTTGTTAAAAGTAAATTTAAGTTAATTTCAATACAAATAATAATTTCACTGAACTACCATAAAATAGATTAAGAAGTATAGTAGTAGTTGTTACCTTTTTCAAATAACAATAGGATTAGTAAGATGTTATATGTATGTTAGTAGGCAATACATGAGAAATGTTATATGAATGCTAATATGAGCATAAGAGCATATGTTAACACTTAGTACATACTTATACATCGAATTGCAAAAGTTTTGCATAAATTATTCATTTAACAGATTATGCTAGTTTAGGAAGATTTTTTTTATTTTTTTTTCAATACTCTAAGTAT
>CANXYI011628043.1:0-10385 GCA_948208565.1 Hura crepitans
GTGTTGCTGTGCTGATAATTATGTGATGATTGTGGATGAAAGAAATGATATGTGGAGGACCAGAGGGTCCATTGGAGTAGGCTGAGGTTGTTTGATATAGAAGTGTGTTTACCTTGTAGGTTTGGATTGGGTTAGGTAACAAGGCAGCCGTTATGCTGCCCGAATGTTTTTAAATGTCCAGTAACGCCTGATGGCACTACTCCTGGATTATAGATAGGCAGTAGTGGCATACCCTACTGGTTCAGGTAGGATAGGTAGGGGGTGCTACACTCTATGAATAGTACCACTGAGGCCAGGAAGTGTTCCCGAAGTGTCGGGTCACCTTCATAAGGCTTGAGGTAAGGATATTAGTCATGAACCTTCGAAGGGCCATAAAATGATGAAATCGACTTAATTTAAAGATTTAGCATAACCAATAAATTATTTTAGGCTATAGCCTAGTGTGTTATAGGCTCAGATAGAGTTAGGTCAAGAATGACTTAAGAAGTGCTTGAACAAACTTGAAAATGCCACACACTAAAGGCTAAAAATTCCCCCGAGTCCATTAGTGAAAGAATTTTTGAATTTTGAGGTCATTTATAAATTTTCTAAATTTTAAGGTTTTACACATAAATCGAGGTAGTTGTTAACTATCCTGTCGATGAAATTCGGCCGTGAAATTTTATGAGCCCCTAAATGGGACCAATTGAGGATTTTTAAAATAAACATGATAGTTTTTAGAGGTTTATGTGATTTTTAAAAATTTCCCAATGTTTCTATTAAAATTGATCTTTTTTGGGTTGTTGGGGTGGCATGTGGACCCCACCCATACCACCTCAGCCACTATAAAAAGACTAAGGTGACACATGGATGGCCACTTTGCCATTTCCACTCACCCGCCAGCTTTTTCTTCTTCTTTCTTCTTACTACAGCCGATGCCATTCCTTGCCTAAATCACCATTTTCAACTCCTTCTTAAGCTTTTTCTTATGTCCATGTAACAAAAAATAAACCTAACATTTGAGGAATTGATTTGTGAAGGTGTTGGAGGCTATAGGAGTGGCTAGAACTCAAGAAAATTCAAGAAAGCTTAAAAGTGTCAATAAAGAGGGCAAAAAGGGCAACTTCTTGTGTGTAAGTGTTTCGGCCCTTTTTATTTCATTTCCTAGGGGATTTGATGATTCTAAGAACATCTATATGATTAGAATTTGATTTGGATGAGTGTATATTTTTTTGTGATTTTTTGAAGAAGAGATGGCGTGTATGGAAGTCAAGGCATTAGGTGAGGATTTGGTGGCTTTATTCAAGTTAGAAGAGTGGATTTCAACTCCCTTAGTAGTGAGGTAAGTAAATTTAATCCATTCAAAGAAGCATGGTTGTTTTTCCATGAATGAAGCTTGGGAACCTTGTGTGGAATTGGTAGATTAGGTGGTTTAAATGTGTAATTTATGTACTATGTGTATAACTAGGCTAATTATATGTTGAATGAATGTTTGGTATAATTTTAGATAAAAAGAAATCATGGAAGGTTAAGTTCTTTACTTGGCCAAGAGGTGTGTGTGTCCAGTGTAGGCCTTCATGGCCTGCTAAGGTAGTTAAGGCATGATATCTAATGCATTTGACATGAATAATGATTGAACTTTGGGTATAAGTAGTGAAACTTGTGAAGTTTTAATGGGTGACTCTATTTGGCCGAGAGGTGTCTTAGTGTGAAAGTGAGTGTATGGTTTGTGTATATAGTTTATAGAATATTTCTTGGGTTGCTATTAATGGCATGTCAAGTGTTGGTAAAGAATTTGGTAAGTTAAGGCTTGTGTGTGTGTGTGTGTGTAGGTATAAGGTCGAGGCATGTTTACAAGGTATGTTACTTTAATTTACATGATACAAAGCCTAATATGTGTATAGTCATGTTTGTGTGATGTCTAAGTGTGCATAAATATGTTTGAATGTGAAAGAAAGCATGTATAAGGCAAAATGGAACTTGTGGTCGAGAGCTTTGTAAGGTAATGTGACATGAAAATGAGGTATGGTTTAATTGGCATTTGTGTATCCAATGGCATGGCAATTGTGGCATTTTGTATATGGCATGATTTAGGTTGATATGCATGGTTAGTATGGCTTGAAATGGACAACATAAGGGACATTTTTAAAGTATGGAAAAATGATTGAAAAATGAAATTAAAACTAACCAAGAATGATATGTAAAATGCTTTAAAAGGGATTAATTTTAGGTATATAAATGTACCTTAAAATTACCTAAAATGTAATGCTTTTGTAAGTTGATATGTGAGCCATTTGTATGGCAAATGGATGCCCTTCTTTGAGGTTGGCTTTAGGCCTATGGAAGTATGTGATCATTGGTGCATTTGGCATTGAAAAAGGACTTAAAAATGAACTTAAATTGGTCGTCGTAATTAAGCAAAATGACTTATAATTGTCCTTTAAACTGTGATTTTGGGACTTTAATTGAAATAGGCATTTAACATGAATATATTTAAGCCAAAATAATAGGCTAGACTAGATTTAATATGCATGTAATTATGCCTTTAGAATTGAGTCAAATAGTGACAGAAAATTTTACCCAATTTTTCCTTATAGGGCTAAAAATGACTTGTAACTGTCCAGGTCAAAAATCAATTGTTTGATTAAAAAAATTTATGTATCTAGTTTTCACTTCATAATATTATAAAAAGATGACCAGCAAAGAAATAAACTTAAAATGCAGTTAGATGGCCTATTAGTTAGACACCTACTAGATGGGTTAACTAGTTAACTTAGCGATTAGCAGCTCCTAGACTGTCTAATTATCAAACTGGGCCGGTGGAGCGGCCGAGGTTCATCACTGATCCACTACACTAGTTTACGGGTTAGACACTCTTTGTTGCTAGCGCTTTTGATTGTACATTGAATTATGCCAGTGTTGCGATGAAGGTCCCCAAAAGAGCCACTACACTAGTTTGCTAGGCAGACTAAGATGGATTATTTGATATGATCAATGTCTCAAAAGGTCTACTGACTGATCCTAATGCATAGTTACTCAACATTTTACACTTTGGGAGGTACTTATGAACTGATCCTTATAGGCTATGGTGGGCTAGTGCAGCGGTTAGGGTAAAAAATGTGGGCCACTGCACATCTTTTAGTTCCCTCTTATTCTAGTGTCTGTAAATATAGTCTACCTAGTTAGGCGTATTTAATAATTTATACAATGCAATTGGAAATAATGGAATGTTTAAATCAATTATAGAAAGAAATTAAATAAAATGTTTATAGAGGCATTTTGATTAATTTTAAAGAAATATGAGATACCATCTATATGACATCAATCATTTGGCATGTGGCTTACACACTACACCTAAACTATTGATTATAATTACATGTGTGTATTAATACATGTTTTAAATGGTTTAGATTTGCTTCCTGAGTTTTATACTCAGCATACCAATGTTGTCGTGTGTAAGTAACAAGGATAAGCAAGCCAGCCTCGGTTATTGTCTAGTGTAGCTATACAGTAGTTGAAGGGTAAACAAAGTTGTTTTCTTTCTTTTTATAGTGGCACTCATGTAATACACTACAGGTTTTAGGTTAGCATCCTTAGAAGCTACTCTATTTGTATATATAACATAGATGTGATGTATATAAACTCTTATTGTGTTTGTTTGGTTTCTGTGTGAACTTGATAACTATGGGCCTAAAGCCTTATGTGGTTAAATGCTTATATGTGAATATGTGTGTTTGATGTTAGTTGATGATTGATTGGGGGACCAAAAGGGTCTAGAAGGAGGTTTGTGTATTGTTGGCCTATAGAAGTGTTTTATTAGGAGGAAAAAAATTTTGGTATGTCAATCAAGAAGCCATTATGCTACCTAATTTTTTGTGACCTATAAAGTGTCTGTATATAACCTATTTGAGTCTGTCGAACCATGTATAAACATGATTTAGGGTTAGATTAGACATCTAAGCAATATCTTATAGAATTTTAGAATAGTCTATAAGTGTAAAAAAGTTTTCTCTTAGAGTAATCCTAGGATAAGTGACCTATTGTGAAGTGCCTCGCCTATCGAGTTTCTTTAGAGATTCGGTAGGAGGTGTTATAGTATCATTTGGCCATGAAAGTAACACATATTTATGCATACATCATACCATCAAAACATAGAGGCACATTTGAATTATCAATTATGTATATCCAAAGTATGATTCATTACACTCTTACTTATCTCTTTAGACTATATAATATAACCACACTAGACTCTCAAATTTAAACAAAACACATATATACACAGAACTCTCATTACCATTTAGCAATATAGTCTCACTATATTACCTTCATTTTATGAATTCATTAGTCATTAAAATTATACTCAAAATCAATTCATTAACATTGTTTTATACTCAATTTTAATCTACACATGCTTTTATGCATATAAATGATACACTTTAAATAGATACATGAACACTTATAAGTAGCAAATTTGCATAAATATAATATTGGATACACTTACTTGCATTGTTTAAGATTTCTCCCCTTGACATTCTTATGTTTTCTCTTAAGAAAATGCCTTCTAACATTTGCTAAAACTAGCAGTTGCATCTATTGATTTCTTGACAGTAGCTACTGCTGCATTATGCTCCTAAAATCCACTATGTTTTTATTGTTTCACCTCTCAATCATATGAGCTAGTGGCTGTTACTTATTGTTATAATCTAACAAGCTGTGATTCCACCATCAACACTTCTCTATGTTTTATTCATATCTCTCTATCATAAAAAAATGCCGCTATCCCTAGCACTACAGTAGGTATCATCCCTAGCTGCCACTTATCTCAGTATATAAAGCCGCATTCTCTACCTTAATTTACAACTACTATAATAACCACTACTAAAGTAGCACCTACTTTTAGCACTAACTTAAAGTAGGCTATTAGTGACTACAAAGGCTATATTAGCTCCCTTGTTTGTACACTAACCATTCCTACTGTAATACAACGATAAACCTTTAGCCTCCCTATTATTCCTAGCTTATAATGGCTACTATCTTTGTAGTCTTTAATGTATCACCCACTGCTCACACCTAATAGCTATTTCCCTTACTATGTTTCCTATTTTTGTCTCTTACCTTTTAGTTCTACTCTTATTTTATCTCAAATTTTAGCAAAATTTCTCCTAATTAAACAATAATCCCATCAAGAATGAAAATCTCAAAGAAGATGAAAGAATTTAGGTTGAAATACTTACTAGAAAAATCAAAATCCTTTATCTTATGCTAACAAAAAAATTTCATCTTTAGTTTGTTCTTTCTTTTCTATAATCAATATCCAAATATCACTTGCTATAACACTACTTATTAATGGATTCCCACCGCTTCATTATTACTATTTTCCCCCTTTCTCTTTCTCTCTTTAAGGTTTTATCCTATTCCCTTTCTCTTTTTCTTTCTTATCTTTCTTTCTTTTTTTTTCTATTGAGAAAACTATAAAACAAAAACCCTTCTTTAATTCTTCCTTCTCATTTTTTTGCTTGTAGTAGTAAGTTTTGCCATCACCTTTTTCTTCGCTATTGTGCTTCCTGTGATGTCTCTTTCTCGACTACCACCACACTACCCTTCTCTTTTCATTTCTTTTTTGTTTTTATTTTCTTTGTTTCTTTTAAATTCTTATGTGGCTATCATTTTGAGTAGATGAGAAAAATATCATGGCCAAATTTCTTTTTAACCTATATCTTTTTAATTATTAAAAACTACATGCTTTTTCTCTCTTTTATTATTCCATTCTTTGAATTTTATCACTTGTTCTTAACCTCTAAAAACTCCGATCCCTATTTCATAATTCCTTTTGGAATATTTGAATATTAGGTTGTGAAATTCTCAAGTAAATCATGAAAAACACAAATTTATTGGTTCAGCTTTTTATAATTTAGGTTTGTTGTAAAAACCTCATTTTCCATTTTTAACTCACATTATGATATTATTTTTGAATCAAATTTCCACCTATGATCCCTTAATAATTAATCCTTATATTTTTCCAAATTAGTGTGCCTCGAGTCTTGAGAGGACTATTCACTAACATGAAATTTTTAGACATTATAGATTTTCTAATTTGGTTAGAATGTAAATTCTAAATTGAAATAACTTGTAATCTTTTGATTGAAATAGACTTCTAAATAGACTATAACTCTATTAAAATGGAGTAGAAGTAGTTTAGTGATCTAATGAGATTAAATGATTAAATTAAATATTTAATGCTGATTAAAACTCTATGATTACAAGCATGTATAATCAATTGATCAAGATAATGAATTTGACTAGTCTTATAATAATACCTGTTAAACACCATAATTGATGTTTTTCAAATTTTATGCATTAGTGTTCATGCTAAGGGTGTATGTTTGGCATGATGACTAGTTATGGACTATGATCATTATGATTTATCTTAATGTATGGATTATTTTTTTTTATTTTGGTAAATTAGGCCTATATGTCCCAGTTGCCATTTGATGCCTATCATTTGAGTTAAAGGTTAAGCTTACTGGGCATACCCAAGGTTTGACCTTAACAAAGATAAGTACTAACCTATAAGGAAATCATCTAATGGGCTTTCTCAAATTAATGGTGAAGGCTATTAGTTCATTATAAAATAATAAGAGTAATGCATGATTTTTAAAAAACCATAATTGTTGCATATAGGTGCATGACATACATCTAACATCATACTCTTAATCACATTGTGACAAATATAACCTGAACATATGCAATTTTTTTATTGCCTATTTTTGGACACATATTCTAACTCCTCATATTAAAGATATTCCTATTAGGAGAAAGAAGCTTTCTTAAAGTACATGGGGATATTAATGGCAATAAGGTTGCTTTTATGTGTCCTAAACTTAAAAAAAAACATGGGCATATGGTTGCGCATCGTTTGACATCTTATGGCATTGTTCAATAGAGAAGCCAAAATCAATATCTAATGCTCGAGACTTTCCCCATATTTGTGTACACTACATAAGATTTGGAGTATACCAATATGGTAGAAACAGAAGAAATAATCTTAAGGAATAATCTTGGACTGTATGTGAATTAGAAAGAAGTTGATGTATATTCATGATATTATAATAATTTGGAAAGAATTTTAAAGACAAAAATGGAAATTCAGGGATGGGTTGAAATAAGTTATTAATTATAAGAATGAGAGCTAAAAACATAAAAAGGGGTATATGTGTTAATAACTAAAGCTATATGGATAATATAATAATTGACCAAAATAATTTGGTTAACAAAAGAAATAATAGTAGCTACAACCTTTATAACCCAAAAATGAAGGAAAGAAAAAAAGGTAGTGGAAGGAGAAATAAAAGAGATAGAATGTCTACTATTAGTGATGTGGAATGGCTACTGGTGGCAATAAGGAGCAGTTGTTGGTGGTGATATGGAGTGGTAGCAGAAAAAGAGGTCAGCATCAAGAGCTACCACTATTCGAGTTTTTACGTAAGGATACAAAAAATAAAGTAGAAGAGGAAATTATGAAGAATGCAGTAAGGAATTAAGAATAGAAGGGAGATTGGTTTCTAATCGAGAGAGGCTGTATGATAGAGGTGCATATGATAACATGTGCCGTCATTGGTCCAGGAAGGATAGTGATAGTAGAAGAAGTTTTTGATAGAAAAAAAAGAGGGAGACACAAGTTGGGTGAGGTAAGTTTTTGGTAGAGGATAAAAAAATAGACACTAATAGGAAGAGGTTAAAATTGAGTTGCTGTGTTATGACACCACCTACTAGATTCTTGAAGAAAATTGACGAGCGATGCACCTTACACCAGATCACCCACTGTAACTCCTTCTACCCAGTCTGTACATCAAACCTAAGTAGGGAATGCCACCGCATACTAATATATATTTTCATGAACCATAAAACCTAATTTATTTAAAACTTTTTATTAAATAAATAATTTCATTCATTTTGGAGTAGTAAAAACATTAAAAATCATTTGGGATACTTTATGAGGCAATTAGTGGGATCATTGTGTCAAAAATTCAATAGCATAATGGCTATACCGAGAAACTTTCCCAAATAGTAAACCTATTAAAAACACTTTTAAATGTATACATCACATCTCAACATCAAATGGGATATTTTAATCCACCAAACTTCATCAAAAAACATAGAGCTTCAGGCTCAACTCAATTAGTGTTCTCACATGCAACATCACAAGTTATCATACAATTAATGTGAGAAAAATAAAGATTTTACTATATTATAGTTTTAGTTACAAAACCAAACCCAAAGTTTACATATTAGGTCCAATCCATCTGGAATAACAAGAGTAACATTAATAATATTTACATCAATATCATTCTATAAAAAAGAAACCAAAAGTACCCAAGAAAGGCAATCTTCACGTTCTCTATTATGTTAGAAGCTTTGACTCTAATTTATAGCTCTATCACCTATGCATCCTAAATAGGCAATGCACTAAGCTTTTGCTTAGTGGTGTAGTCACTTTAATTAGGTATAGCAATTTAAGAATACATTTATGCAATATATGTCAAGTGAGTCATTTCAAACCATACATATGCACACATTATGATAATAACATAATTATGCAATTTAAGCACATACTTGCCTTTAAAAACATGAAAACCCATATTTAGTTCATACTCACAGCATAATTGCTTTCCACATGAATAAGAATTAACTATATGCATAACGTACTTACATATTGGTCATAAACCTAAACATGCTCTAATTTACATGGTAATGAGCATAATAGCATGCATTTTGATCCATTACCTTAACTATGCGTCATTACTGCATATTCAAGTTTCAAGAGCTTACATGCACCCACCCATCAATATTATGAGGATAAAAGTCCATATTATACCACATGCATCATATTAATGGTTTTAACTCAACATTACACCAAAACATCAATATCACATATAATGCATTATTTAAAATACACCTATCATTATTTTACACTTAATTATGCTAAAACCATATTTATAATTTTTATTATAATTATTTGTTTAATTTATGCCCATACTAAAGAGACATCTAAGGCTAGATAATGGATAATAGGCTACCCGTAGGTGCTTAAATGGTGTACCTGAAGGCACTAGTATCTGTAGATACAAAAATCATATGCTCGAAGGCTCGTATATATACAGTGCTAAATAGTGGCTTGAAAGCCTGGTGCTTGCCAGCACAAAAATTTATTTAACCCGTAGGCTTACTACTCGAAGGTAAACATTATAGCTACTGATCCTAGTTGATTGGTCAACCTATCCATACTAAGTTGTCTAACTGTATAGGCATCATTAAACTAGTTGATTATCTCATTTTTAACCATTTTAATGCATAACATAGTTTACGTCATCACATGCATAAACATACCCTAATGGCCATTTTGCATCTCAATGAGGACTAAACATTCATCCTATGTTGTAGTGTTAAATAAAATATAGCATAGCAAAAATAGGCTTACACAAGCTCAAAAATGCTAAGTGGCCACATTATATAGGTGTAAAAACTAGAAAACTCATCCAGCATAATAATCACCCATTTTACCATTACTTTAATCGTTAACATGCATTAAAATGTTTGTCATGGTTATACATAACAATCACATATTGCTTTACTTGCTGTTTCACACATGTTATTGGTATTTAGCGATAAACATGCGTTATATGGCTATTCTCATGGTAATAACCCATATAATGTTTAAGATGGCATTTGGCCATCATAAAGTGCACACAAACATTATAGTCATTATATGTGCACATTTAGAATGGCATTTAAGCATAAAACATGGTATCTAAGTCATTTATGTGCATAATTCATGAATATGCAAATATGTCTTACATACATGAATTTCAGCCTTTACATGCCCAAGGTCATAAAAACACGCACATTATACACATTAACAATTATAAGTTATGTTTAGATGCCTAATATCACATCCATGTTCTTCTAAATGATTATACATGGTCATTTTAGTATTAACATCATTTAATGACATTAGAGGGTCATATAATCACATAAATGAACATGGCATCATTTAAGGACCATTTAGCCCACATACATTTACCACGCATCACATTCATGCCATGTAATGCATCCATTAATATTGCACACATATACATCCTTAGTTACATACGACATCACTATATGCCTAAAATTCACATAATGCCATTTATTCCTTAATTACTCTATAAATGTGCATCACACATGCATAACATTTTCTAGCCATCATAATACATATATGCAACATCAACAATCATATTTTAATCAACTATATCATTTATTTGGCATTAATATAATTAATATCATTTATTAATATTATGTAACTATTTGGCATATTGAAATTCAAGCATTTAATCTCAAGTTAATATGATTACACATACCAATACAGG
>CANXYI011628186.1:0-10568 GCA_948208565.1 Hura crepitans
AGAACACCACAGTCTAGAGAGAGTCTAATACCCTGACTCACTTGTTAATAAATTTGATGTTTAGTCGTACATATATCTACAAGGTGATCACTTTGTCTTATGCCTGCCACCTATAGTGTGGCTTTAACTCTACATATTTCATTATATTACTTGGATGCCTTAGTACCATAAGTTACTGATATCACTTTTATAGTCACTATTTTGAGCCCTTTTTACCAGGTGCTCACAACCCACTATAATACTTTAGGTATTCATCGTTGTTTAGGTGGAGATTTACAACCTTCCCCTCTTAAGGGTAAAATGGTAAATATTTATTTTTCCCACTATATTTTATTGTATAGATTTATTTCATTAATCCCTTTTCCCTGTTCTTTTAGTATTTACTTTTCTATTGATTTATGGTTTGATATTTGACTCCTGCCAAGTCCCCTAATAGCTAGGCTATCAATATGCCATATGAAAACATTGCAATGCATATGCTAAAATGAAAGTATATTATGCCAATATGCAATCCATGCCAAAATGCAATGCTCGGGCCCTGTGATGAATGCAACCAAAGAACAGGAAATGGCCTTTGCCTATAGGGATCTTAGCAGTAATCAGCTTAGCTGCACTCATTTATTTATCGATTTATCATTATTATTATTATTATTATTATTATTATTTACATACATACATACATATATATATATATATATATATATATACATTTTTTGTATATCTATCTTACATTCATTATACTAATCTTATTAAATATTTTAAGTGTCTCTTATGCATTTCCTAACTATACAGTATGAATGTCCTCTAATATTCTTTAAAGTGCATAAAGTATAGTTGGGTTTAACAATTCCTAATAAGGCTAGCAATTAAGTTGTATATAACTTACTAACTGGCAGGGTACATATATTTCCCGTATATGACCACAGTTGAATTAGTGTCATTCTCAATTTCTACATGGTTAGCCTTACACACTTAGGTTTCAAGTTTTTATGATGGATTAATACTATTCAACATGGAGGTATGTACCATCTTTAGTCTATTTTTACCAATTTTCCATATTAGTTAAGCAGGACATGCTAATACCACTTTTAAAGCATCCTCTCCTTAATGTGTTTCACTAACTCATTGCCCAACTAAATTCCAATGCTACCTCTAATATAGTTAAGAGGCTATAATTACATGGATTTCTCCTTAGCCTACTCCCATACTTCATCTGGTAATGCCAATGTAGCACATATAGTCAATAGGGATAGATATATGTTTTGATGCCCAATTGCATGTAGACCTCCATGTGTTTCTCTTGATATTGAGGCCTAACTAGGCTGGCCCAATATATTTTGCTTTTTTTGTAGGGAGAATTTATCATCTATTTTCACTTTCCTTCCTAAGGGACAAACATCTATCCTAACTCTATAGCCCGTCTTAACAACTCCCTCAACCTTTAGTGATAATAAGAGTAATATTTAACTAAACTATGTTAACCGGGCTTGAGTGGGTGATTAGCATATAGCAACATCCAACTTTATTAGTCCTTTGATTAACAGTAGGGTATGACTTATTATTAACTTCCTTTGTTCCAATTGGGTTTACCCACTTAATGTATTTATCTTGAGTAAATTAGTCGCTGGTCAGCCTCATTGCAGTGTAGCAGTTTAATAAGGATTAATCCTAAATAGAGGCACTTATGTAATATTCTAGGAACAATTAACCTATGCTCTGATACCACAAAATGTAACACCCCTATCGGATCCCTATAGAACCTCATAATAGGTGCACTTACAATCTTGCCATTCTCCTTGTTCAATCATAATGATAGACACACTTAGGTCTTAGGCCCTACATTCACACTATTAGTATGAAACCTAAGTAACAAGTCATACAAGTATTTATTCATTTATGCCAAGATTGTTCATACAAACTTTGAATTTAAATAAGTTATAGAACCACAACAGCTACTAAGCATACTAGACATATAACCTACACTCATTACATGAGTGCCATTACAGAGATAGAATACATTTCCCTCGCTGACTTTGCTGCTACATTGCACCCATCTCGAGGTATCTCTATTATTCCTGCTTACCTGTGCACCAAAACATCGGTACGCTGAGTATAAAACTCAATGGTGAATTTAATTAATTAAAAGTATGTCTCACCTATTACATATGAGTAGTTTATTATATATATATATTACGAGCTCTTACATATTACAGTCAGATAAAAATTTATCTTACTTTGCATTTAATTATATATTATTGAAATCTTTTAACAAATTAACTTCCCCTCTCGATTACTGCACTAATTTGCTCCAATGGTTCAGATGGCTATTTAACCCTTATTTTGAGATTAATGGAGACACGGTCTCTAATAAACTTATGCACCGCTATGTCTGTGGATTAATCTTAGTCAATTACTTTCTATAGTGCACTCACATTTATCTTTAATTAATATTTAAGTTTATAATTAGGCCCAACTAGATAGACTACGCTTTAAGACACTGGACAGCGGGATCTAAAGTGTGTAGTAGCCCACCGAGGGGCTTAGGTAGCTACACCTACCTTACCACTGTACCGAGAGTTATAGCAGATAGTGGGGGACAATCTGTAAACTAACCCCTTGTTTGCACAACATGACAAGTAGCACCTGTGGTGGGTACTTGAGAAATGTCTGTAGATTACTCCCAAGATCCATAATGATAGCCTGTAGTGCAGTGGTTCATGTCAGAACCTAGGCAGTTGCACCCATAGTAATCATTACCTAGTAGTGGACCCTAGTGAGATCAACTACCTAACAACTGCCCTATCCCTAGTTAACCGGTCAACCCATCCAATGGGTGTCTAACTAATAGGCCATCTGACTTTCTTTCACTCACATTTACTCTCTAATCATCATTTTATACGGTTCAACAACATTTAATAATCCGTTATGAATTTATTTCCATATTGACTCAGATAGTTACAAGGTCATTTTGGTCCGACCGGATAAATTATAGGTATATTACCTAAGCTCAATTTAACATAGTTCTACAAACATAATTAAATCCGTTTTATTCCATCAATTAAGGCTAAAATACATGCAATTTATAAATCACATTTGGGCTCATTCCAGTTTGACCTTTTTATAGGATAGTTGTAGGTCACTTCCTAACTTTTTATTGCCCTTATAAGCCTATAGCCATTAATTTAATTTTTAATTATTTTTTTCATTACGCTTATATACCCCTAGCTATAAAATTTTAAGCATTTTCATTTCAACTATTTTATTATATAACTCAACTTAGCATAGGTCTTTCTCACCATCACTTTACCATTTTTTATTTCTTCATAAGTCAAGCTCACCATTTTGATTCTTATGTTTATATTAATTTACCTTCACACATAAATCAATTAATTATTCCTATAAAAGATAGTTACCATCATTTTGATTACATTATTTCCATAAATAGATTTATTTTATTAACTCCATAAGGTATAGATTAAACTCTTTTTCTAGCATTATTTTCATGTACTCATGGTAGTCTACACCATATATGTGATTGTGTTATGCTCATAATTCAGGTTTACAAATATCCATTCCCATGCTCTAACATATATATATATATATATATATTTCGGCCCTACTTAGTTGCACTTGTATATACATAACTTAATTAAATTTATTCTTAAATCAGCTCATGTCTTACATATCACCACACTTTAGAAACCGATCTGGCTTACCAACCTAACACCACTTAATTCTTACCCTCTTAATTATTTTATTTGAGAATACATACATGTTGAGGTAAATAATGGCTTGTGTTCCTTTTAAAATTAATTGAGTATTGTTGAACTTCTTAATAGAATATTTCCATTCAAATTATTACATTAATTCTCTCAAATAGTTCATGCATTCATTTAATCCTTGCACTTACTTGCCCTTATCTACCCAATAATTAAAGCTTCGTACAACATGCCTATACCAAATGAACAAGCACTTTTCAGCCTAACTTAAATCGCAAGCATGTACCTACATTTTCATTTTCCTTATGCTCAAACACAATCAAAGTCCCTTTTCTCATGCATAAATCAGCCGCAAACTACACCCTTATCTCCATTTGGATGCCCTTTTTTTATAGTCCATAAAGTGAAATTTTCTGCCCACACACACTAGCTAATAATGTAACACACCATATTCACATTATATTTAGTCTTACTAGAATCCAAGAATTTAATGTCACCTATACATTCACCATTCACTAAATTCAAATTCTTTTTATTCCTAAACTCAGTTAAGGATTTCATGCCACCAAGCATCCCCTCACAAACACTATTGCAACTTAATTGCTCACCCTCAATCACGCCATACACACAAAAAAGGACCAAGTATCATAAAAATTTAGCAATTCCATACAATCACAGCATTAATATTAAAATTCATCTCAAGCATGTCATTTCCACTAGAATTTTTAGGTTTGTTTAGTTGCAGAATTTTTCTTTAAAGAGAAAGCAAGACATGCCCTTAATTATCTAAATTCACAAACCTGGTGCCCATTTCTAGTAGCCTTTCTTCTTCACTTCATCACCTTGCTACTCCTCCCTCTTTCCCCTAATAATCCTTTGCTGTCCCCCTCCCTCTCACCTCACATAAGCATCAAGATTCAACATACACAAGATAGATCAAGAATCCTGATCAGCTATGCATACTTAGATGATGAAATTCTCAAAGAAAACTGAGCTAGAACACTAAATCACCTTACTCTGTAATTTAATCTCCTTGCTGCCTATGGAGGTCATCATCTTCCCTCACTTTTCTTAGCCTTTTACTCTTTCCTTAGCTGGCCATTCTATCATAACTTCTTTTGCCCATCATCTAACATGAATTTATGGTGGATATCAATGGGAATTGCTAGCTAAAATAGCTTACAATAGGGGAGGGAAAAAGGAAAATGTAACCATAATTTTTTAGAAAAGAAAGGGGAAAAGAGAAAGAGAAAAGAAAGAAAAGTGGGGTTGAGTGGAAGCAAATTAGTGGGCCAGGTGTCCTCTACAGACTTGGACACATTTTTAAGTTGCTAAAAATATCTGGAGCACCCTCGGTTCACTTTTCGGAGTTTTTGAGCATCCCAAAATTTGAATTTTTGAACATAGGGCTGCTAACTTCGGGGATTTTTAAAAAAATCACACGATTATTGAAAAATTGCACCGTTTGTTCCTGAATTCCTCATTTGACCCCAATTTCATGCTTGTAAAGTTTTGTGGTGAAATTCCATCAGTAAGTACCCGAATTAAAAATCAAGCATTTTGCGATAACTTGATGCGCGATAGAACTTCAGGAATTTTTCTGCGGCCGCTAGGACCTCTAAAAATTATCATGTTTATTTATAAATCCTTAAATACATTCAGTTAGAGGCCTATAAAGTTTCACAGCCTAATTCCTTCGAGAACTAGGCTAGCAAAATTTTGGGAAAAATCGTAGTTTCATCGAAAACCCGAAAAATACCAAACGACATCAAAAAATTGCGTCGTTAGTTTTAAAATTCCTTATTAAATCCCAATTGCACACTCATGATTTTTTGTGGCCCAATTCCTTCGATAAGATAGTTTTCAAATTGTCTCGATTTGCATGCCAAATCTAAAAAATTGCAAAAATTTGGAAACGACCTCCGATTCTAAAAATTCCTTCACCATTGAACTTAGTAAATTTTTTGAGCTTCAGGCTCCACTATTTTCAGGTCTGTTCGGGACATCCCGGGTCATTCTCGGCTCGACTCAATCTGAGCCCACAACCTACTAGCATATGGTCCAAATTAATTTATTCGTTCTGCTAAAATTTTAATTGAGGGTGTTTCCACCCTTTTCCAAGCCTGTGAAGTTTCTTGGGAAATGTACCCTACCTCAAGATCCGTGCCAGTGACCCGGCACACTCAGTGCCCTTTTCGGGTCTGGAGTGATGTTCTCAGAGCCCCAGTATGCGGGTATTACAAACACCCCCTGCCCATTCCTAAAGTAAACAAACAAAGAGTGTTACTTCTCTTAGGTCACCTATCCTTAGATTTCCCTAAGCCTCATTTGTTTAACACTTAGCAACCTATTCTATATGAAGAACTGTTATCCTTGTATTCCTTAAATTATTAAGCAATCACATAATGCTGACTATCTTAGACTGATAACATTCTATTTTAGGTCTGTTATTTATTTTATAAAAATTTAGGCATCATAACGGCTACCCGAGTGAAAAACCAAAAATTTTTTGCATAAAAAGCACTTCTATAAATATCACAAACTCAACCCTGAACTCCTGGACCTTTTTAGTCCTCCAAATCAATCATTAACATAGTCACACAACAATCACAGGGTCTCAGACCCATAGTTATCCAATAACTAAATAGGCATATACATACATACATACATATATATATATATATATATATATATATATATATATATATATATATATATATTATTATCATAAGTTTAGGTTCATATAGATAACGCAGATTATAGATAGACATCCATATGTATCTATGATATATCCCAACTATCTATTTTTAACCTTAATATACATGAGTGCATTTCTATGTTGTAACCATCAGAGTATAGAAATATATACCAAAAATGAAATCAACAATTGCTACATTGCACTAGTGAAGCTAGACAGCTACCTCGACTATGACCTGCGCATTGAAACACTGACATACTGAGTACGCACTTAGTGGTGGGGTTGACATAATATATGTAAGTCATGAATGCAAAGATACATATAAGGTCATATGTATAGATAAATAGACACTATAATAATTTCCATGCAGGTTTATCATGTCATGTACCACTTATATGCTACATGTTACAGTGCCTTGTCATTCAAGTAACTAGTTCATTTTTCATCTAGTCAACTCAATTATTTAAATCCATGTATTTATTTGATTGCCATTATTAATAGTCAAGTAGTGTTATATTTATTAAGTATAATGTTATTTGGGCCCATGACAGACATACTACATTGTAAGACACTAAATAGTAGGATTTATATTATGCAGTGGGCCACATTTTAGGCCTCGGTAGCTATACCTACCTAGTCCGATAGCAGGGATGTAACAACCCAAAAATCCCAACTCTCATGCATAGTCCTTTTAGGGATGAATAGTGATTCCTAAAACTCGAGTTGCATTAAGCATACTGACGGGAAGTATTAATTATAAGAGAATTTTGGGCAAAGTTTACAGCCAATCCGAAGTCATTTGGATGGTTTAAAATGCTAATTAAGATTTTATGGTAGTGTCCTATGAATAGTGTTACAACCAAAATTAAACCAAAAAATAAATAAAAGTTGCTCAAAAAACCCAAACATATTACAACCTGATACTCAAACATTCCGAATAGTCTAATGGCTTTGGAATTGGAATTTTTTGAGTTTGGGAACTATTCCCAAATTTTAGGACATAAAATATATTAATTTTTTAAGTTATTATCGAAATTTGGGCTCAAGATTTTGGGAGAATTTAGGAATTGGATTTTTGAAATTTTGGGGACAGGAATAAAGGAAAACTGATATTTTTTTGAAAAAAGTATAAATAGGGGGAAATTAAATTCCACCTATTCATACCATATATCACTATCCTCTACCCTTCTCTCTAAAATTTCTAACCACTCCTCTCCTTCTCCCTTGTTGATTTCTTCCTCTACTGAGTGCATCACACTTAGTGGTATCAGAACATTCGATTGGGGTTTCCTTTAGACCTATGGGTTACACAAGAGCACTTTAGGAGTTGTAATAAATTTACATCAAATACTATTACATATTTGGCTAATAATTTGTTTGTCTTGCCTTTAAGTATGGGACATGAGTAGTAGCGCTATGCAGACTGAGGAGGAAGGGGTAGAAAGTCATGCTCCTTTTTCCTTTAGACAAAGGGAGACATAGACCGAGTATGTGACTCCTAGTGATACTGGACATGCTATTCTTTGATAGCAAGGTCCACCTGCATTGTTGTAGATGATGCTAGATTCTGCCAAGCAAGCGATAGCAGCTGCTGCGAATGCTATTATTGCGGTTGCTAATGCATAAGCTATTCCACCTCCAGTGCAACAAGAATAGCCAGCATTTTAGAGGACTTATATGGATAAGTTGATCAAGAATGGGGCTAAATTCTTTAAGGGGGAAGAGTTAGATGAGTCTAGTAGAGCGGGATGCTGGTTAGACTAGATGGTCCATATTATGTAATAGTTACGATGCCCATAAGATGAGTATGCTGCATGTGCAACCTCAATGTTATATGAAAAAGCATTGAAATGGTAGAAAGAGATCACTAAACACAAAATAACTACAGATATCACATGGGATTTCTTTTTGAAGGAATTCGAGGAAAAGTATGTCACTGAGCATTACCTAGACCAGAAATACTAGGAATTTATGGATCTTAGGTAGAGACACAGAATAATCTCTGAGTATGAGAAGGAATTTGCTCACCTGAGCCGGTATGCAAAGGTAGTGGTCACAACAGAAAAAGAGCTCTATAAGAAGTTTGAGAAGGGTTGAGCTTAGATGTCATGCAATAGATTGCTCTTATAAAGATCCGAGATTTTATAGACTTAGTGGCAACTTATCACACTACAGAGATGGTGAATAAGTTGAAACAGAGGTGAGACAGCTTCAAAAAGAGATTATTTGGGCATAGGCAAGCAAGTACTGGGTATGCATATGATAAGAAGCATAAGAGTGGTCAATTCAGGAATTATCAAGGCAAGCATTCAGACCGATCATAGAGGTCAGGATAAGGTTCTAGATCATAAAATTGAGTATAGACATAGACTTCGAGTGCTTCTAGATCCACTACAGGCAGTGCTATGACACTTATATGTGAGAGCTACCAAAGGAGACATCTAGTGGTATCTTAGAGGCTTATACTAGGATCTTACTAGGGTTGTAGCTCTAGAGATCATTTTCAAAAAGATTGCTTAGGGTGAAACCTTATGTTCCTTCATAGAAGTAAGATAGGAGAGATACGGGAAATAGAGCTGGGCCTATCAAAAAGATAAGATAGAGAGCAAAGCTCTAGTAAGGCAATATGCCATACAATCTAGAGAAGAGGCAGAGGCTATTATTGTTATTGTAGGTACATTCTATATCTTTAATTTACATCCTTTAGCACTGATAGACCCTGGGTCCACATATTCTTATATCTGTACTACATGGGTTTTAGATTACCTTGGCTTTGACTTGATGGTTAGCAATCCAATAAGATAACATGTTATAGTAAGTAAAGTGTATAGAGACTATCCATTGTCAGTGTAAAGACAAGTTTTCTCAGTAGATCTTATTGAATTGCCATTCAATGAGTTTGATCTTATCTTAAGCATAGAGTAGTTATCCAAGTATCATCCCATAGTGGATTGCAAGAAAAAGAGGATCATGTTAGAAGCTAGTGATGAGTTAAAAGTGACAGTGTTGGGTGAAAGATCGAATTGCATGGTTAACGTAGTATCAGTAACTGTGGCTAAAAGGATGATACAAATGGGTTGTGAAGCCTATCTTACTTATGTAGTTGACACTATAAGGAAAATAATAGAAGCTAGTCAAATTTTTGTTGTAGCCGAGTTTAGGGATGTTATCTCAGATAAGTTACCTAGTTTGCCACCATAATAGGAGTTAGAATATGGGATTGAGGTAATGATAGGCATAACACCAATTTTCATAGCTCCGTACAGAATGGCTCTTATGGAATTGAAAGATTTAAAGATATAGTTGCAAGAGCTTCTTGACAAGGGTTTCATTAGATTGAGTGTTCCGCCATAGGGAGCACCAGTTCTATTTGTCAAGGAAAATTATAGTTCCTTGAGACTTTGTGTGGATTATAGACAGTTGAACAAAGTCACCATTAATAAAAAGTATCCTTTACCACAAATTGATGATCTTTTTGATCAACTTAGAGGGGCAGGTGTTTTCTTTAAGATTAATCTTAGATCTACGTATTATCTATTGAGAGTAAAAGAGGCAGGCATACACAAGATGGCTTTTAGGACTGGATATGGTCAATATGAGTTCCTAGTGATGCCTTTTGGGTTAACTAATTCATTGATGGCATTCATAGACCTCATAAATAAGATCTTCAGGCCATTTTTAGGTCAATTTATAGTACTCTTCATAGACGACATTCTTGTGCATTCTAAGAATTGATAAAAGCATGAGAAGCATTTACAGATAACTTTACAAATTTTGAGGGATGAAAAACTCTATGCCAAGCTTAGCAAGTGTGAGTGTTAGCTAGAGGAAGTGGCATTTTTGGGCTATATAGCATCATTAGAAGGTATAAGAGTTGAACTTAGTAAGATTTAAGCAGTCATGGTATGGAAACTGCAAAGGAAAATGACTAAGATTAAGAGTTTTTTGGGGTTAGTTGGTTATTACACAAGGTTTGTTGAGGGGTTTTCCTTGGTTACAGCCCCTATAACATGTCTTCTAAGGAAAGATGTGAGATTTAAATTGGATAGCAAGTGTCAAGAGAGTTTTGACAAGCTCAAGAGTAAGTTGATAGAAGCTTCGATTTTAGTTCAGCCAGTGTCAGGGAAAGAGCTCACCATATACAATGATGC
>CANXYI011628251.1:0-10255 GCA_948208565.1 Hura crepitans
ACTTGCTAGCATGTCAAACACTTAGCAACATATTTTGCTATATCTTTCTTTATACTAGGCCACCAATACTGGGATTTCAAACCCAAGTACATCTTTATGCTCTCTGGGTGCATGGAATAAAGAGCTTCATGTGCTTCTCTAAGTATTTATACTCTCAAGTCATCTGTACTAGGTACACACAATCTATTCTAATAGTATAGATACCTATCCTCTGATAACTTAAACCCTGTAGCCTTCCCCTCTTTAGCTTTACTAATCATCTGAATCATTTGTTCATCTCTCATCTAGTTCTCTTTGATCTGATTTCTAAAATTTGGCCTCACTTGTAATTCAGCCAATATAGCATTTTTTTGAAGTATATTGTATTGAGATTCATAGATTTCAAGGTCACCATAAACTTTTTACTTAAAGCATCAGCTACAACATTTGCTTTTCCTGGATGATAATCAATGATGCAATTATAATCTTTAATTAATTCCAACCACCTTCTCTGTCTCAGGTTTAGTTTCTTCTATGTAAGGAGGTATTTCAAGCTTTTATGATCTGTATATATATAACACTTCTCACTATACAAATAATGCCTCTAAATCTTCAAAGCTAACATAATAACAGCTAGCTCTAGATCATGTGTGGGATAGTTTCTCTCATGTGGCTTTAATTACTTGAAAGCATAAGCTACTACTTTTCTATCTTGCATCAATGCGTAACCTAAGCCATTTAATGAGGCATCACTATATATCACAAAATCCCTACCCTGTTCAGGCTAAATCAGGATAGGAGCCTGTGTCAACATCTGTTTCAGCTTATCAAAACTAGCTTGACACTGATCATCCCATATAAACTTTACATTCTTTTTTACTAGTCTAGTCAAAAGAGTGGCAATGATAGAGAATCCTTTTACAAACCTCCTGTAGTAACTAGCTAATACCAAAAAACTTCTCACCTCTATGACATTCCTAGGTGGTTCTTATTCTAACACTGTGTTTACCTTGCTAGGATTAACTCTAATTCCCTCAGCTGACACTATGTGGCCTAGAAAAGTAACTTCCCTCAGCCAAAACTCACACTTACTGAGTTTGGCATACAACTGTTTCTCTCTTAGGGTCTATAACACCACCGAGAGATATTGTTCATGCTCTTCCTAGCTTTTAGAGTACACCAGGATGTCATCTATAAATACCAGTACAAACTAATCTAAGTAAGGCTAGAACACTCTATTCATGAGATCTATGAAAGCTACTAGAGCATTGGTGAGCCTAAATGGCATCACCAAAAACTCATAATGCCCATATCGTGTTCTGAAAGTAGTTTTAGGTATGTCAACCTCCTTAATCCTCAACTAATGGTATCCAGATCTAAAGTCAATCTTAGAAAATACACCTACCCCTCTCAACTGATCAAAAAGGTCATCTATTCTAGGCAATGGATACTTATTCTTCACAATCATTCTATTCAGGTTCCTATAATCAATACATAACATGAGTGACCTATCTTTCTTCTTTACAAATAGTATAGGTGCTCCTCAGGGTGATACACTAGGTTGGATAAACCCTTTATCTAGCAACTCTTGCAACTGAACCTTCAGTTCCTTTAACTTAACAGGTGTCATTCTATAAAGAGGAATGGATATTAGAGTTGTACCAGGGTATACCTTAATCTCAAAATCAAGCTCTCTCTAAGGTGGTAAACTTGGCAACACTTCAGGAAAGACATCAGGAAATTCAGACACAATAAGAATAAACTCAAGCTTAGATATAATGCCCATCGCCTGTTCCTTACATTAGACTAAATAACTGATGCGCACGATGCATAATGTTATCCAAAATCCGTATACAACAACCCTTCCTAATTAAAACATTTTATTACTTAAGACATTTTAAAACTGAAGATGATGTAAAAACGTGAAAACTATTTTGGCACATATTGCGAGGTAACTAGTAGGGTCTTTATGTTGGAATTTTGACAGCATAATAGTTGTATTGAGACACTTTTCCAAATAGTACCTACTATGAAAACACTTTTATAATCATGATACAATAATTTCTTCACCACTTGGGTCCTCTTAACCCTCTAAATTTATCAAAACAACATATCACATACCACGGAGCCTCAGGCTTGTCAAACAATATATATATCTCAATGGGACCTCAGGCACCCTCAACAGCACTCATCACATGCAAAAGCAATTGATATCATACAAGTCATGCAATGTAATGTAAAAACATTATATTAAAGGTTTACAATACCATATATCACTTAGAGTTACAAAATAAAAGGATTTACACATATTAGGCCCAATCCCTCTATTCAATCACAAGAGTACTATAAATGCTTTGACATCATTATACATTTACAAAAGAAACAAAATGTACCCAAAGGGCAATTCTTCATGTCTCCTCAGGTGTAGAGGCTTTAACTCTAATCTGTATTTTTCTTCAACCTATGCATTGTAAAAACAAGCAATGTGGTAAGCATAATTCTTAGTGGTGTAATCACTTTAACAATTACACTTAAATTTAATTGATTATGCATTAGTGATTGTCATTATATTGAAAAACTTACATATTACACAACATGCAATAATCACGAAATATGCCATATACCTAATCTTATATAGCATAAAGCAAACAATAGGCTTAAGAATATGATCATCACACAATCAACATAACAATCCATGCATCATACTTTATTTACATGCCATGAAGATGAGGTCAAAAATCAAGACATATTACTTCCTCATTAACCATGATACTTATTAGTTTAATTAATACCTATAATATCACTACAACTATCCAAGGCTAAATAGTGGATTCACAGTATCATGCCTGAAGGCTTACGGTATCATACCCAAAGGCTCACAGTATCATGACTGAAGCTCATGGTATCATGCTCTAAGGCTCACGGTATCATGCATGAAGGCTCATGGTGTCATGCCTAAAAGCTCACGATATCATGCTCGAAGGCTCACGGTGTCATACTTGAAGGCACACAGTGTCATGCTTGAAGGCTCACAATATCATGCTTGAAGGCTCATGGTGTCATGCCCGAAGGCTCATGGTATCATACTCGAAGGCTAGTGCTCGTCAGCATAACAAAGCGACCCGTAGGTCTCATACCCAAAGATACATTAGTAGCTGTTAATATCTTAGTTAACTAGTTAACCTATCCAAACTAGGTTGTCTAACTGCATAAGCATTATTAAACTCATTATATTATGTTATTTATACCCATTATACATTCCACACCATCTTGTCTCATCCATTTATCTCATTGGCCATTTTGCACTTTAGTAAGGCCTAAATCATATGCCCATAACACATATTACATTATGCATAGCATGGCCAACTTAGGCTCAAATTAATATAACAACATATGATTACTTATAGCTATAATAAGCTTTATAGTTACATGAGGACATTATAAGATACTTAAAATATTAGACTTATGATCACGGTTCATTCACATCACATAGTACATGAGGTACAACATGAATTCTATTAACATCATAGAGCTTTAGACCTAAATGTTCAAAAATATAAACTTACATTTCAAGCCCCGAAACCCTTTAATAAACTCATAAAAATATGCCCAAATGATGGTCAAAATATTTCAATATCATGACAAAAATTGGGTTGAAAACGATTCAAAATTTTCTTTAAGAAATGAAAAAGTTATGAAGAAAACACTATGTGGTCAACAGTGGTCAAAATGGGTCACGGCTGTAACCCCCATAAAACTCCAGAAACCTACATTTTTAGCCTAGAAGGGTCACGGGTGTGACCTGCTAAAAGGTCACGGCCGTAAGGCCTCATTTTTAGCAGCAAACACGTGAATTTCTAGTGATTTTTACAGAAAATCCATCCATTTTCAAACCTAAACTAAGCAAACTTCAACCTCAATTCAATCACACATATTACAAGACTTATAGAGCATAATTCTCATTAAATGCATAACATATACACTCAACAACCATCCATAAATCATCATCATAATTCATTTGTTTCCATATTTATATCCATACACCATAATTAATATTCATGCCATTTCACTCAAATTAAAGTGATTACATATATTAATTATAGTCGTATGGGACCCTTGAAGTCGACTCAAGCCTTTTTCTTGCCTCAGGAGGCCTAGGTTGTCGTTTTGCCTACAAATACAAAAAGGGTATGAACTTTAATAAATAATATAAAATAATCTAGAAGTCAAAAAATATTTCGAGCCTAAATACATGATCTACAACATCCTACGAACCCGTGAAAAATAAAATTTGTGAAAAAAGAAAAATTAAGAGAGAGAAAGTTACTATTCAAGTTAATTTTCTTTTTGATTTTCCTCTCAAAATACTCCACCATTCTGGATTATTTTGGTGTCCACGAACTCGTCTCAGAACGCTTATTGATTCGAGTGTAAACTCACCTCGTGGGTGCCTTCAAAAAGAGAGAAATCAGTAAAGAAAGAGAGAGGAAGAGGTGTGGGCAAAATTTTAATGGTGGAAAAGGTGAATGGCATGTGTGGTGTATGTGAGGGAGGATGATAATTCTCCCTATTTATACTTTCCATAAAAATAATTTTTCTTCGCTTCAAAAAATTATTATAACTGCTAGAAAAGTTAGTTTTCCTCCATTCCTACCTCTAAAATTCCATAAATCTAAGCTCTAAATCCTCTTAAAATCTCAAGCCCAAATTCTAACAATAACCCGAAAAATTAACATATTTTCTATCCCAAAATTAGGTAAAAATAGTTCCCGAACTCAGAAAATTCTGATTCTAAAGCCATTAGACTATTTGAAATATTTGAGTATCAGGTTGTAATGTTTTTAGATTATTTTAAGTAATTTTTAATTTATTTTGCGGTTCAGCTTTGCCTACAGTACTATTCATAGGACACTGCTGTAAATTCTTAATTAGCATTTTTAACCATCCGAATGACTTCGGATTGGCTTTAAACTTTGCCTAAAATTCTATTGTAATTAATACTTCTAGTCGGTATACTTAGTGTGACTCAAATCTCAAGAAGCACTATTCATCCTGAGAAGTACTATTCATAAGAGTCGAGATTTTTAGGTTGTTACATTTCTTCCCCTCTTAAAGAAGATGTCATCCTCGACATACCTAGTTCAAACAAATATGGGTATTATTCCCACATCTGAGCCTCACTTTCCTAAGTAGCCTCTTCCATGCCATGATATCGCCATAAGACTTTCACCAACAAAACAGTCTTGTTTCGTAATTCCTTGTCCTCTCTACCAATAGGTTCTTCTTCATATGACAAATTCAATCTTATCTCCACTTCATCAAATGTCAAAACATGTGAAGGGTCTTATCTATATCTTCTCAGTATTGAGACATGAAACACATCTTAAATCTACTGCAACTCTAAAGGCAAGGCTAGTTTGTAGGCCAATGGACCCACATGTTCTATGATCTCATGAACCTCAAACTCAACTTCCCTTTCTTACCGAACCTCAAAACCTTTTGCCATGGAGATACTTGTAGAAAAACTTTGTCGCTAATTCATACACGATAACCCTTCTCTTCAAATCCACATAGGATTTTTGCCTGTCTGAAGCTACTTTCAGCTTCTTTGTGATAATCTTAACCTTCTCCTCAGCATCTTTGACTAAATCTAGTCCCATAAGCTTATGCTCACTTAACTTGCTCCAACACAATGGAGTTTAACATTGCCTCCTATATAAGGCCTCATACAGTGCCATACCAAGGCTCACTTGATGAATTTTGTTGTATACAAACTCTACCAAAGGAATATATTTATCCTAACTACCTTTAAGCTCTATGGCACACACTCAGAGCATATCTTTAAGCACCTGTATAATCCTCTTTGATTGGCCATCCATCTGAGGATGAAAGCTGTGCTGAAGCTGAGCCTTGTCCCCAAAGCATTTTAGAGTTTTCTCCAAAATCTCAATGTAAAACAAGGATCTCTATCCAATATAATAGATGAAGGCACACCATATAACCTAATGATCTCATCAATATATATCTTAGTTAGCTTCTCCATCGAGTAATCCTTCCTCACTTGTATAAAGTGAGCTAACTTAGTTAATCTATCAACCACTACCCAAACTGTGTCATGCTTGTTCCTTGTCAAGGGTAACCCAATCATGAAATCCGTAGTGACCCTATCCCATTTCCATTCTGGTATTGCTATAGGATGAAGCAACCCAAAAAGAACTTGATGTTCAGCCTTTACTTGCTGACAAGTGAGGCATCTAGTCACAAAATCTACCATATCCTTCTTCATAACTGGCCATTAATATGCCATCTTCGGGTCCTGATACATCTTTGTACTGCCAGGATGCATCACATAAGGTGAACTATACGCTTCTTGTAGAATCTGTTGTCTTAACTCTTCCTTGTCTAGCACACATAAACGATGATGATAATACAAATACCCACCTTCCTTAAGTATGAATTCTATTAGCTTCCCCTCTTGGATCATACCCATGATACTTAAAAGCCTCTGATTATCTTTTTATGAATCCTTGATGGTTTGAACTAAGCTCGGCTATACATGTAGCTTAGCTAATAGACCACTATCATCTTGCAGCTTTAAGCTAACTCTCATAGCCTTTAAGGTTGACATGAGCTTCCTACTCAAGGCATCTACAATAATATTCACTTTTCCCCAATGGTAGTCAATAAGGCAATCATAGTCCTTAATTAACTCCATCCATCTTCTCTGCCTCAAGTTAAGCTCCTTCTGCATCGATAAATACTTCAAACTCTTATAACCCATGTAGATATAGCACTTCTCCCTATAAAGATGGTGCCTCTATATCTTTAAAGTAAACATAATAGCTACAAGCTCTAAATCATGTGTCGGGTAATTTTTCTCATGTGATTTCAACTGTCGTGATGCATAGGCAACCACTTTGCCATCTTGCATAAGAACACAGCCTAACACATTTAATGAGGCATTACTATAGATAGTGAACTCCATTCCCATCTCTAGCTATACCAAGATTGGCGCCTCTATCAACATACTCTTTAGCTTGTTAAAGCTCTCTTGACACTTGCTATTCCATATAAATGACACATCTTTCTTCAAAAGTCATGTCATAGGAGCTGCAATCAATGAAAACCCCTTGACAAACCTTCTGTAATACTCGGCTAATGCTAAGAAACTCCGAATCTCAATCGTATTCCTCAGTGGTTTCCACTCCATAACTACTTGAATCTTGCTCGGATCAACTCTTATACCTTCTATCGATGTTATATGTCCCAAAAATGATACCTTTTCTAGCCAAAACTCATACTTACTAAGCTTGGCATAAAGTTTCTCATTCCTTAAAACTTGAAGAACTATCCGTAAATGCCTTACATGATCGTCTCTATTCTTGGAGTACATAAGAATGTCATTTATAAAGACCACCACGAACTAATCTAAAAACTATGAATGCCATTGGTGTATTAATTAAGCTAAATGGCATCACAAAGAACTCATGGTGACCGTATCTAGTCCTAAAAGCTATCTTATATATGTCTACTTCCTTCACTCTCAACTGATAGTACCTAGATCTAAGGTCGATCTTAGAAAAGACACTCGCTCCTCTAAGCTGGTTAAAAAGATCATCGATCTATGGTAAGGGGTACTTATTCTTGATTGTGACTTTGTTTAACTACCTAGAGTCTACACATAATCTCAAAGAACCATCATTCTTCTTGATAAATAGGACCGATGCTCCCCAAGGAGAAACACCGGGTCTAATAAAACCTTTGTCAAGGAGGTCTTACAACTGAACCTTTAACTCTTTCAATTTTGCTGGAGCTATAGGCACTGGTGCTATATTTGGCATAACTTCAATCCCAAACTCTAACTCCCATTCTGGTGGCAAACCTAGAAGCTCATTTGGGAAATACTCTGCCATTATCCGTATTTCACTTGCTTTTAATACTTCCTTTAGGGTGTGAACCACATAATCAAGATAGGCTTGATAACCTTTTTGCATCAACCTCCTAGCTACAACTGCTAACACTATACTACTTGTGCAACCCAAACTTTCACCTCTTACTATCACTTTTGATCCACCATCATCTAATAACATGATCCTCTTCCTCGTGCAGTCCACCATGGCATGATACTTGGATAGCTTATCCATGCACAGGATAAGATCAAACTCATTGAATGGTAATTCAATGAGATCTACTATGAAAATATGTCCTTGTATTGACAAATGATAGTTTTTATAAACCTTATTTACTATGATGTGCTGTCCAATCGTATTGCTAACCATTATGTCAAAACCAAGGTCATCTGACTCCAAACCCTAGTCTAAAACCTGTGTTGTGCATATATAACTATGTGTAAACCCTGGATCTATCAGTACTAAAACATGTAAATCAAAGATATAGAATGTACCCATTATAACATCTGCGGCTTCTACCTTCCCACGTGCTTTAATGGCATATTACCTTGCTGGAGCTCTACTCTCTAACTTGTCTTTCTAGCTTACCTCAGCTCTATTCCCCATCTCTCTTTAGTCTTACCTCTATAATAACTCTCATGGCCTCCTAAGACAATCTTTCCAGAGATGGTCCCTAGCACCATAACACCAACAAACATCCCGTAATGTCCTCCAACACACTCCTTTGTGCATCCTGTGACAAATCTCACACTCTTATGTCGGAGCACTAGCTGTTATAAATCTAAGGACATTTAAAGCTTGTGTCTGTTGCCTGGACTATAACCTAGATCCCTAGCCTGATCTCTAACTCTATTCATGTTTCTTGTCTTACCTATTCTTGAATTGCTGACCTTTATGCTTCTTGTCTGGGTTATACCCTAAACTGCCCTGTCTTTGGCTATATGATCACTTTTTGAAGCTATCTCACTTCTGTCTCAACTGCCCAATCATGTTTATTATTTGGCATGCATCCACTAAAGCTAAGAAGTCTCAAATCTTCATCTAGCTGACTTGGTACTTGATGTCTAAGTTTAGCCCTTTTTTAAACTTCTTGCACCTGTCCTTTTTTGTAGCAACAATTGCCTTAACATAACGGCTTAACCGTGTAAATGCTTTCTCATACTCAACTATGGTTCGATGCCTCTACTTAAAATTGATGAATTCCTGGTACTTTTAATCGAAGTAAAACTATAAGATATATTTCTTCTTAAACCCCTTTATGAAAAACTCCTAGGTTAGATCCTCTGTCGCTTTATAACCCATGATGGTTTCCCACCACTTCAGTGCCTCCTCCAATAGCATAAAGATGGCACACACTATATACTCATCTGGAAGGCATCTGAGTTGCTACATAATCATGACTGTTAAGTCTAACCAATACTCTGCCCAACTGGAATAATCCTCCTTAACTCCCATAAAGAACTCTACCCTATTCTTTAATAGTCACTCTTGATAGGTTCTCTAAAATACTTACAGCTCTTGGGGTATAGGAGGTGAAACTACCTACTATGCTATAGCAATTGTAGTAGCAGTAGTCATAGTAGTTGTCGTAGCTGCTATCACCTATCTCACTGACTCCAACATGTTCTCTAACTAGGATGGTGGGTTTTACTGCCCTGGTGTGGCAGATCCTGCATCACTAGGAGTTATGCTCACAGATTGAGCACCCTCTTATGCTACTGTGGTAGGAGTATGGCTCTTTACCTCCTCTTCCTCATCTCGAGTCATACTGCGACTCATCTTTATGCCTGAAGGTAAGAAAGACATATTATAAGCCACCACATGTAAAGTATAATGATGTAAATGTTCTCCACACTATAGTACTCTTGTGTATCTCATAGGTCTAGAAGAAAGCCTAAATCAGAGCACTGATACCACTTAATATGACGCCTGCCACCCATTCCATACATTGGACCAAATAATTGACGTGCATGATGCATAACGGTATCCAAAATCCATATACAACAACCCTTCCCAATTAAAACATTTTATTTCTTAAGAAAATTTAAAACTAAAGAAGATGTAAAAATGTGAAAATTATTTTGGCACGCATTACGAAGTAACTAGTGGGGTTATCATGTTAAAATTTTGGTAGCATAACAGTTGCACCAGGACACTTTCCTAAATAGTACCTGCTATGAAAACACTTTTATAATCATGATACAACAATTTCTCTACCACCTGGGCTGCTGACCCTCCAAATTTATCAAAACAACAAATCACATACCACGGAGCCTTAAGCTCGTCAAATAATATATATATATATATCTTAATAGGGGCTTAAGCACCCTCAACAACACTCATCACATGTAGAAGCAATTGATATC
>CANXYI011628253.1:0-11386 GCA_948208565.1 Hura crepitans
AAAGCAAAATGGCCATTTTGGCTATTATGGGCCCACCCGGCTGTTCCGCATGTGGGAATGCCCGTTTTGGGCCAAACGGTCCAAACGACCGTTTTTAAAGACAAAATGGCCGTTTTGGCCATTTTAGGCCTAGAACGGGCATCCCACGCACAGGATAGCCCACTTTAAGCCGAAACGGTCAAAACAACCATTTTTGAGATTTTTTTGTTTTAAGAAAAATTTTTGAGATCTTCGGCTAAGACATAAAAAATCAATTTTTGGGATTTTTGTCCTTTTTATCATTATTAGGCAAACCGAACCTAGGAGCCTTAGAGACCTAGTGTCTACATTAGAGAAATTAAGAGAAAATATTTAGTTAGAAAATCTTCACGAGTAACTAATAACAAGGATATCATCATTGTAGTACTTGGAAATGTCAAAAAGATGACATTTAACATTCAGCAAACGCATAATGATTTAAAATGCTAAGGGGCATGAGGCTGGCACTCATAGCAAACTACTTATGAAAAGCTCCATCTCCCATGGCAAGAGCTCTAAACATACCGAGCCATTTTAAAAGGTGCAAATCTAGACTCTATTGATCAAATACAACACAATCAGATCCTAAGCTTTAACCAAATGTGGATATGCTAAAATCAAAATAATAAAAAATGAATCAAAAGAATAGAAAAGCTTGCTAGGTGGAAGACACATAAAGAGCAGCCAAGACAAAGGTTAAAGCATACCTCGGTAGACTAAAAACCTGTAAATGGTGGTTTAGGCAACAATTAGAGATCAAGAGAAAATATTTAGTTGGAAAATCTTTAAACCAGCTAATAACAAGAATACCATGCTATGTACTCATGTACATGTGTATACTTATCCTTCATAATTATTCACTCTTCAACTACACATGTTTAAATGCCCCCTACGGCAAATTGACCTTTCATTTAAGCCTTGGCCTCACCATTATTCACCTCTCAACTTACCTTCCCTAACCTTTCTATCACCATAACTAGACCTCTTTAAGAGACTTTTTATTACCAACTTAATCTATGACTTCACAACTTCACTATTTTCTCAAACCCATCCTTTTCCTATGATAAGTCTAAGATAAGAATGATCCCAATAACAAAACATATACTAACACATGCATTTAAAAACTCTGTCATACATACATCATAAATAATAGGTTTACTCACTCACACTTATTCATACATCCATCTTAGGAGAGAGTATCCATTCTGCCTATTCATACATTTGCCTTCATATATCCATCACAAAAAAAAAACATTCATTAATCATAAAAAAGGATGCATTCATTGTTTAATCATATCTACCTTCACCATTCTTATATTCATCATACATCTGTATTCATCACTCATTAATCATAAGAGTCGATTCATTCATTCAAAAGTTATAGTAATGTCTTACGTGTATTCACAATTCATTCAATTTTCTCATTCATTTAGGAGAAAATAAGCAAAAACACATGCATCACTACATCTAAAAAAGATTAGGAGATGATAACCATTGTTACATTCTTTAGAAATACGTTATTCACCACTCAGTTAAAAACATACCTCTCTACATTTTTTCATCTAAAAAAGATTAGGAACTAATTTGTATATCACTCATTCATCACTAAATTTATTCACTCATACTTACCCAAGTAAGCATGTAGTCATTAGATACATATCCACCCATTCATGACATATTAACATTGAATACTATATCATTAGAGTCATCTCATTCATCCTTTACCTTTAAGGTTTCACACTCATTCACAGGGTAGAGTGCAATCAATCATTTTTTTGAGTCATCTCATTCATCACCTTCATAGTTTCACACTCATTCATCTAAGATAAGATAGAATGCATTCATTCATCTAAGAGAAAACCAATCACCATATGCATTTATACATTTGCACATGTATCAGTTCATTCATCCAACATTAGCCATACACTTTAGGCATACCACTCATTAGGTTTTCATGTATAAGTATCCTATGATACATCAATCACATGAAAGAACAAACAACATGCACATGCATTATTTAGAATATAGTCACATTCTTTCACGCATTATAGAAAAAGGTTTATCCAGTTGTCTAAGAACTAAGCAAAAACTTATCGGTGTAGGGAACTACATTCAGTCATGCATGCTCACATGTACTAGGCACATATCTGCTACATTTAAAACTTTAACTCATGCGTTAGTCATGCACTTACATCACACACAATGCATGTGCACATCATGTCATACATACTTATATGATATTAATGTCCTTAACACTAGATATGGTTTAAACTATTGTTTAAGACCTATTACAAGATTTAATTTGGTCCATAACATGAAAACATTTTTCAGACCTATTATCAGATTTGGTTTGGTCCATAACATCAAACTATTTTTTTGACCTATCACTAGATTTGGTTTAGTCAGCATACTTTAGACCTATCACTATATTCTATTTGAACAACCTACTCAAACTTAACACCATATTTGTTTTGGTTAGCATAATTAGACCTATCATCAAATTCAGTTTGGTCCATATACTATAAACCTATCACTAGATTCAGTTTGGTCAACCTACTCAGACCTGTTATTAGATTCGATTCAGTCAGCATCTCTAGACTTATCACTAGATTTGGTTCACTCAACTCTTTTAAACTTATCGCTAGATTTAGTTCAGTCTATTTGTAACTTACCAACTTAAAGGCAAATAGGTTCCTATATTCAATTTAGTTTATCTTCACCTGGAGGTGAACAAGCACCTGTATTCAGTGTAGTTTTCTTTGGCTTCAATTTAAATCATCCAAAGGCAAATAGGCACCCGTATTCTATATAGTTTATCTTCACTTAGAGATAAAGCAAATAGGCACCTGTATTTGGTGTAGTTTTCTTTAGTTTAATATCTTAAAATTCCCTTGAGGACGTAAGCACCCATATTTGGTGTAATTTATCTTTATCTAAAAGGAAGTAGGAATCCGTATTCAATGTAGCTTACTTTCAAACTTTATCTTGAAATATCAAAGCAAAAACATGTTTTAACCTAGTTAGATTTTCACTTCACCCAAAGACAAGCAAATACCCATATTTGGTGTAGTTTTCTTCTCAATAGCAAATCTTTTTTAAAGGGAAAATACAACTCAAGTCTAACAAGCTTTCACAAATGATTCAGAGGTAGACATCTGTACTCTATGTAGCTTCACACCAGTTAAGTATGCCTTCAGATAAGTATTTTTAACTCAGGTACTTTAATGTGCACTATTACTTTGGCATTTCACAGCACACACCAAAGTAGGGGCAACTATAGAAGCCTTACCTTTTGGCTAATAATGATAACCAGAGACAGGCTCAAGCAACAAGGCAAGCAACTTGGAAACTAAGTCTAAATGGGCTAACATGGCATATATCCGCTCGAACATGATGCTATGAGGGTCGTACCTAAACTAGCCAAAACCAATTAAGCCCAAAACCTAAGATCTACATAGACAAGCTAAAGCCTATATCTCTATAGACTAAAATAACCTAGCCCAAAGCTTATGGATTAGCAAAAAAACCCATGACTAAGTCCATGCAAACATAGTTGAATGAGTCCCTATGAACTTATTGATGAAAAGCATCTAGAAAAATGAACTTCCTCTTCAGACTCTTTCTTCTAATCTTAAAAGGATTCTATCACTTATGGATGGGAGACTCTTCACCTAGAACCTATAAATACCCTTTTTAGGGTATGAATTAGGGGGAGCTCAAAGAAGGTAATTCTGAGAGTCTAAACCCACTGTCTATGAGTCTAAGAGAGGACTACAACTAGGAATCACTCTACTAGTCCTATTAGCCCACACTCAAATTCTATTCTTCCACACCACTACCTTTTGCATTATTGCTTAAAGTCCACTTATAAGGGTAAGATCTGAAGCTTCCTACTATGCATTCCCATTATTTTCATGGACCTAGGATCTTCAAGGATTGATCTCAAATGAGTTGATTCTATGTAATCCGCACTTTGATCATAGGAGTAGGTCATTACTTTAAGTTGTTTCATATTATGTAATTGACCTTCTTTCATGTTATAATCATTCTATAATTTTCATCCTTAATGCACGGACCTATTTGATGATCATAATAAAGTCTTCACGGACTAACTTTATTGATATGTGCATGATTTATCATTCGTATGAACTTATATTTGATAACAATATCTTTTGTCTTATATATCATATTTTCATGTATTATGCTTACGATATTGACATAATCCTCTAATTTTATCATGTTAATTGTTTCATTCGATAATATGCATATTGTTGACATATTGAAAATGTTATGCAGTCTACGCGGACTTTATCTCATGAGGAACGTAGTTTCTATGGATGAGCTTGTTTTATTCTTGTTTATTCTATCTTTCAAGTCTACACGGACTCCCTCTCATAAGGAGTGTAGTCCATATGAATATACTTTTGTTAAGCATGTTTATTCTATTATATAGTCTGCACGGACTCCCTCTTATGAGGAATGTAGTCCGTACAGACATTTACTTTGAATTCTAGTTTTTGCATGTATTTGTATTTCTTATACTTTTTGTCAATTCTCATGAATCTTTATTCAGTATGGTTAACATTTTCCTTTGAGTTGTATACAAGTGACCTTTCTTACTAGAGTAGATTTTCAAATGGACATAATAGCCCTTACAAGTAGTAGTCTGCATGGACACTTACCAGACTGTCGTATAATCTGCATGGTCTTAACATTGTATAGATGGGAACAATTATGTCCTTTGATATATTTCCTTTTATTTCATACCCTTTTGATTCTCTTGTTTATTTTGGGATGTAATAGGTAGCAAACAACTCATTTTACACACTAATTGATTAACTTCATATCAAATGGCTTTCTAACTAATTAATTGGTGTTTTCATAATAAAAATGGATTTATGCTTCCTTTAATCAAAAGTAACAAAAAATGTGTTTTAATAAAGGCTAATCACCTAAAGATAAGAGTTAGGCAATTACCACCAATTCCTATAGAATTATAGGTAATTGTCGAGTCAAATAACAACTAATCAATGACCTAATTTTTGGATGTACAATATAATTGTTGTATGCTTTAAATACTGCAATTTTCTTTTTATACATGAAAAGGGGACATAACTACTTTAAATACAATGCTTTAAATATAATGCCTTCTGCTTTAATAGGGATTAATAAATATTACAACATACAAAGAATGCATATTATTTAGGCATCAATAAGATATGAATTCTAAACTTTTCTAGTATAAAAGATCAAAGGTCTTAGTGTAAAGGCTAGGTGGCAACTCCACTATCACTCTTATCCCCGATAAAATACATAATCTCTATAATATCCAATCAGATTTTACTTGCCATAGTTGCTTATTATGATTTTGAGATTTTGGAAAATAGATGTAAAGACAAATTTTCTTAATGAAAAATTTTTAGAAGAAGTGTATACGACACAACCTAAAAGTTTTACATCCATTGATGATGAACAGCTTTATAAGCTTTTAAAAGCCACAACATTCATTTTGATGAGACTATGAAAGAATTTGGTTTCTCACAAAACATGGTTACACCATGTGTTTACATAAAGGTGAGTAGTAATGTAATCATTTTACTTCTATTGTATATAGATGACATACTACTAAGAGGAAATATTGTCTATCCTATAATAGGTCATGATTTAGCTAAGTAAATAGTTTTACATGAAAAACCTTAGAGAAGTGGCTTATATCTTTGGGATTAGGACCTATAGAGATATATCTAAAAGGTTGCTTATTTTTTTCACAATCTACGTACATAGATAAGATGCTAAAGAGGATTAACATTGATCTCTCTAAGAAAGGTTTTATTCCTATGTAGTATTACAAAATACCTCTCTAAATCTATATCTCTTAAGACACAAGTGTATAGAGAGCATATGAGTAGGTTTTTATATGCATTGGCCATAGGATCTACCATGTAATGCCCAAGAATCTCAAATTCATGAATAGTACTCTCGAGGCATGAGTAGTGACTTCCAGTATTCGAGGAACCTAATAGTGGCTAAAAAGAGAAGTACTAGTCATAAAACTTTGATAGGCCAAAAATAATGAAAATGAAATAATTAAAACTTTTAGCAGAACTAATAAATCATTTTTGGCTTAGAATTAATGAATAGTAATTTTAGTTTGCATTAAGCCAGGATAGGCTCGTGATGTGTTAGATGGACATAAAAAGGGCATATCTTAAAGGTTAAAAATTCCAATTATTTTATAGGTGAAGGAATTTTAATTTTCTAAGGTCGTTTGATATTTATTTGGAATTTTTCAATTACATGAGTGAATAGTAACCCTAGTTTCCTTTAGAGTTTTGACCCGAGATTTAATGAGGCCCTTAATAGGCACTTTTAAGATTTTTTTTTGCATTAAAAGTATGAATTTTGGAGGCATAGAACAATTATTTTTAATTTTTGAAGCTTAATATAAAAATTAGATTAAAATAGACCGTCAGATTGACATATGGAGTGATTTAGGCCATCCAAATGTTTAATATAAAAACGATGGCACATATAGGGGTGTCAAATGTGCCAAGCCTTTCATCTTTCTCCCCTTCAAACCTTTGACCAATGCCATCCCTAAGTTCTTCTCCTTCTTCTTTTTTCTTTATTTTATCCCTATTTCAAGCAAAATTCAACACTTTTCCCACAAAATCACACATCTACAATTTCCTTAAACTCCTTCTACTAACAAATTTCAAGGAAATTAGATAATTAAAGAGAATTGAGCACTTGTTGAATAATGTCTAAAATGAGTAAAAATGCTTTTTTTCTCAATTTTTATTTTAGGTTTAGGTAGTTCTAAGTATGCCATGATTAAACATGTAAAATTTTTTAGAATCTTTTGAAGCCCTAAATGGTATATGTTCGTAGGAAAAGAGAAGAACCTTGAAGGGGAGAGGCCAAGCAAGCCTTAAAGTGGTGGATTAGGGTTTTTGACCCCATAGGTATATGAATTTAATGTAATGAGTTATTGAATATGTTAGTGCTCATTTGTGTAAGTAAAAATGTGTATGGAAATGGTATGTTGCATATATGTGTATTTAAATGCATGAAATGAGTATGTAAGTATGCTAGGTATATCATAGGATGCTTGAATGTGTGGAGATTGCATGAAAAAGGAATATGATAGTGTGTTTGTGTATATGTATGGCTGAATGGCATGTAAATGAGGAATGTGTGTGTGCATGTGTTTGGTATGAAATGGTGATGTAATTAGGCTAAAAAATGAATTATAAGTATGTGTGTGAAGTGAAATTGGTAAGAAATAAATTATAGATGCTTAGACATAGAAGTGGCTCTGAGTGTGTAATAGTCATAAGGTAGATATATGTAACTATGAAAGTTAAGGTTAATGGCAATTAATATAAGACATAATATGGTTATGGAAATTGAAAAGGATTAAATAGTGTAATGTGATTGAATGAAATGCTAAGTGTAATGGTAATGAAACATTATATCAATGTAAGTGTACTTAATGTAACTTAGCTTGAATGTATAAGAACAACTACTTAGAATCATAGGACTTTGAGAATGGACTAAATGAATAGTGTAATGATGGTAATGTGTCTTGAATATTGGTTATCTGATAACGAAAATGTGCACGTAAATAGTATGTTAATAAGTTATTTGTATGAACACGTGTCAAGAGACTTATAATGGGGAATGTAAATGGTAATTAGTACTAGCCCATATTAGTTATACACCTACTAGATGGGTTGATCAGTTAACTAGTGAATTAGCAGCTTGTAATACCCTTGCATTGAGGCTCTATGAATAATACAACTAGGTCCGAGAAGTGTGCCTAGGGTGCCGGGTCATTTGAATGAGAACCGAGGTAGTGGCACTAGTCATGAAAATTTGAGGGGGCTTTAAAATGATGAAAAAGGTAAATTTTAAAATTTTAGAATAACCAATGATTCATTTTAGACTGTAAGTTATTGATTTATGTAATAAAAATTAGTCGGGCTGAGAATGACCTAGGATGTTCCCAAATAGACTAAAAAATATTGTACCTTAAAGCTCAAAAATTCCACTGAGTCCACTAGTGAAAGAAATTTTGAATTCTAAGGTCATTTGCAAATTATCAAAATTTTTGAGATTGGCACACAAATTGAGGTAGTCTAAAAATTGCTCTATCAAAGGAATTTGGCTGCAAAAATTTGTGAGCATGTAAAGGGGATTAAAATAAGAATTTAAAAAAAATGGCATCATTTTTTGAGGTCTCTATGGTATTTAAATTTTTTTTAAAGTTTCTACCGAAATTGAGTCATGTCAAGTTGGATCAGGAAGTTTTGGGACCCACTTGGACCATGCTAGCTGGCTTAAGGGCCATAACACTTGTCCATAAGGGGTGACAAGTGGAAAAATCTAGTTAAACAAAATGAATTGTCTTTCTTTTCTTTTGCCCAAAAATTGATGCTATCTTAAGAAATAGAGGCCATTTTCAACTTTTTCCTAGATTCATTTCTACAAATTATCATCACTTAAATTCATTTTGGTGTGTTAGGGATATGAGGAAAGAAGAATTACTAAAAAAAGACTTGCTAGGAATTAATTAAAAATTCCCAAATTTTCATAGTTAGAGGCAATCTAGCAAGTATACTTAGGTGAGTTTTCATGCCTTCTTCTTGATTTTCATGGTAATTTTTGCACTGTAAATGGATGTTTGAGGAGCTTGACATCTAAGAGTACATGTTTGAATGGTTTTTAAGGGAAATTTAGGAGCAAAGTAGCTTGAAGATTAAAGGAGAAGCTATCATGGAAGGGTTTGAATTGAGGTGGATGAAAGCATGAAGTGGTTATTCTTGAAAGGTAAGAGAACATTGGCATTTTTCTCATGTCACATAATCTTTGAAGGCTGGAAATGTGCTCTAGGATTGGTTGCTTTAGTGTATAAGTAATGGTACCATTAAGAATTCATGAAATCTTTTAGAGAAATGATCAATAGAAGGGGTGAAATAAAAGCTTGCTTGATGAAAATTTACATGTCATGGGTGGATAGTTGGCTGGCCGAGAGGTAGTAATCTAGTTGTGGTGTGTATGTGCAAAATTATTTAGCTTGGAATGTTATTTAAAAAGATTATATTAGTACTTAGGGTATGACTAACATGTATTTAAGGTCAATGATGCATAAAATAATGTTATGGATTGTGTTGAGATTAAGTAAGGTATGAATGTAAGAAAATCCTAACATGGCTAAGATCTAAGCTATGAACAAGTCATATAAATTGACATGAAGATGTATTTATGTGTGTAGATATGTGTTGAGACTATGTACAAACATTTTAATGTTAAGGAATATGAAGAAAAGGTTTGATAAAGGCATGTGTATAGGTGTGTTTTTCTTATGGCTAAGGCATGTAACAAGTTTGAATGACTTAGAAAGGAGAATGAATGTATATAAGTGTACTCATATGATGTTAATAAGCTAGCTATGTGATTAACATTAAATAAATGCATGTTTAAGGACACTCCCAAGCTATGGTCGAGAGCTAAACCAATGAGAATGGTATGAAATTGTTAATAACATATGTGTAATGTTTATGCATGATAAGGCATAATTGTATAAGCATGTTTCACCTACTTTATTGGGCATGAAACTATTCTAATGTACATGATTAAAATGGCATGAAATGAGACTAAGAGATATGCTTTTAGACATTTAATAATAGTTAAGAAATGGGCTTGAACAATTGGCCTAAAATGAGACTTTAGCATATTGCTAAAATAGATTTGGAAATGGCTTGTAATATGCCTAGAAGTGTGCCAAAAAGGGCTATGAATATGTGATTAAGTGTAATGGCAAAAATGCATATGTTTTGGCCTTGTAAATGTCCTAGTGAATGAATGGCTTAGGGCCTATAATCCATGTGATATTAATGATGAAAATTGCACTGAAAAATGATAAGAAATGGACCTAGAATTGGCTATCAAAAACTGTAGAAATGACTAGTAACCATCCAGTTTTGACCATTACTTGAACCAAAAATACACCTAAACAGTAAATGACAATTACCTTAGAAATAATTATTGAATAAAATCAAGAATAATATACCTTGAATAATGGCAAATTATAGGACTTAAAATAATCATCGAAATTTAGCCGGTACAGCCTAATTATAGCTATACCAAATGGGGCTAAAATTGAACTGTGTTATAAAATTAATATCTATCTATTTTTATTCTATAATATTATAAGAAATTAATTAATAAAGAAATAAGCACAAATTGAGTTACATGGCCCATTAGTTAGACACCCACTAGATGGGCTAATCAATCAACTTAGGGACTTTAGCAGTTGCTACATTTTTTGATTTTTAAGTAGGGTTGGTACAGTGTCCTAGGTCCACATCAGGCCTACTGTACTAATTTGTTGGATAGACACTTGTTTACTTATGCATACTTGATGCCATTTACTTAATTATGTCGGTACAGTGGTGTAGTTCCTAGAGGGCCACTACATTAGTCTATTGGACAGACCAATCTACTCGGTAGACCAAATTATGACATCATAGATCTTTAAATAAGGATGGTACAATAGCTAAAGTCCTAGAGTGCCACTGTACTAGTCTGTTAGATAGACCATTACATGTTTTTTGCACTTTAGGTTTTATAACTTGATTAGGCCGGTGTAGCAGTTGGGGTCCATAATTTCGATCACTACACTATTTTTTTTATTCCCTCTAGCTCCAATGTTTGGCAATGTTATCTTTCTAGTCAGCCAATTAAATCAATTGAATAAATAATATATGAAATGAATTTGATGTTGGAAAATAATAAAATGCATAATTTGACATGATTATCTGACTGATACTTCAGTATATATACTCAAGGGTATTATGGTAATTTTCACACATGGATTTTATTGACTTGATAGCTATATTTTTTATATTATTCATAGGAATATTTTGAATCAATAATTTACTTGTATTTAAATGAGTAAATAGGTAACTAAATGGCATCTATGGGCCTAAGGGCATTTTGGTAATTAAGACAAATATTTTAACTAAATCTAATAATCTATGTACAATAATATTGTTATTACATATGTATGAATAAACCATATGACATGATTTAAATGCTTGAGTTCACTATTGAGTATATTATATACTTAACATACTTGTTTCGATGTGCATGTAAGCTAAATCAAGGTACAGCCTCATGAAGCATGCAGACAGAGTTCATATGATAGTTGATAGAAGGTGTTTATGTACATATGTTGTATGGCTTTTGCACTCACTGTAATTAGGTGGGAAAGGGTAGCTTATGTTTTTGGCGGCTTGTATAAACATATATGTTACAGATAATGTTTTGTAATAAGTATATTATCATACTATTTTGATTGTGT
>CANXYI011628456.1:0-10272 GCA_948208565.1 Hura crepitans
TCTCTCTATACAAGTAGTGTCTCCACACCTTTAATGGAAAAACAATCATAGCAAGCTCCAAATCATGTGTGGGGTAATTTCTCTTATGAGCCTTTAACTGTCTAGAGGTATATGTGATGACCTTTCCTTCTTACATCAACACACAACCAAGTTTATTGTGTATTGTATCACTATAGATCATAAACTCCTTACCTTATTTTGGTTGAGTTAAGATAGGAGCTTTTATTAGCATCCGCTTCAGTCTATCAAAACTAGCATAACACTTGTCATCCCACTCGAACTTTGCATCTTTTCTGATCAATCTTGTCAATGGAGTAGCTATCATCGAAAATCCCTTCACAAATCTCCGATAGTAACTTGCCAATCTAAGGAAGCTTCAGATCTCAGTCAAATTCCTAGGAGGATTCCATTCTAACACCACTATCACCTTACTCGAGTCCACTTTGATACCTTCAGCTAAGGCAATGTGACCTAAGAAAGCCACTTCTTCTAACTAAAACTCACACTTGCTCAACTTGGCATACAACTGCCTCTCTCTCATTGTCTGCAACACAATACGAAGGTGTTGTTCATGTTCCTCCTAGGTTTTGGAATACACCAAGATGTCGTCTATGAACACAATCATGAACTAGTGCAAGTATGGCTTGAAAACTCTATTCACCAAGTCTATGAAGGATGTCGAGGCATTAGTGAGCCTAAATGGCATCACTAAGAATTCATAATGCTTATATCTAGTCCTAAATGCAGTCTTAGGGATGTCACTCTCCTTAATCAGTAGCTAATGGTACCTGGATCTTAGATCTATCTTAGAGAAGACACTAGCACCCTGTAATTGATCAAAGAGGTCATCAATCCTAGGCAACAAATACTTATTCACCTTATTTAGTTGACTATAATCAATACATAATCGGAGCGATCCATCCTTCTTCTTCACAAATAAAACCGAAACTACCTAAGGAAACACACTAGGCCTGATGAAGCCTTTATCCAACAACTCTTGCAACTACACTTTCAATTCCTTTAGTTTTACTGAGGCCATCCTATAAGGAGTAATTGAGACTGGGTTCACACCCGAATAAGTCTTAATCTCAAAGTCTAGCTCCCGTTATGTTGGCAATCTTGGTAACTCATTTAGAAACACGTTAGGGAAATCAGACATAATAGGTATCTGATCTAAGCTTGGGGTCTAAACACTAGTGTCTATCACTGAGGCTAGAAAAAGCTTCACATCCCTTTTGGATGAGTCTCTTGGCTATTATAGCAAAAATCATATTATGTAGGGAGTCTCTATTACCCATAACAATCACCTCTCACCCATCTAGGGTCTGAAGACTCAACCTCTTTTTCTCACAATCAATAATTGCTTGGTGCTTTGATAGCTAGTCTATACCCAGTATGATATCAACCTCATCGAAGTGTAACTCTATCAAGTCAACTGGGAAAGTCTGACCATGTATCACCAAAGGATAGTGTCTATGCAAAGTGTTCACTATCACACTTTGACATATCAAGTTACTTACTTGAATATCTAGATCTATAAGTTCTAATTTAAGACCTTTATCTTTAGCTTGTGTGGTATATATATACAAGTGTGTAGATCTAGGATCTATCAAAGCTAGTACATAAGCATTAAGTAAAGAAAATGTACTAGCTATGACATCTGAACCCTCTACTTTCTCTTAGGTATAGATGGCACACTACCGTGCTAGAGCTCTAGTCTCTAGTCTACCCCTATGACTAGTGGTAGCCTTCTCTTGTCTCGATGGTCTACTAGCTGTAGCTGCTACTGAGGCCTGGGTTTGAACTACCTCTACTAGCCTCTAAGGGCATTCCCTCTGGTAATGGTCTCGAGCTCCACAGAAAAAGCATACACCTCTCACCCATCTAGGGTCTAAAGACTCAACCTCTTTTTTCTCACAATCAATAACTGCTCGGTGCTTTGATAACTAGTCTATACCTAGTATGATATCAAACTCATCGAAGGGTAACTCTATCAAGTCAACCGGGAAAGTCTGACCATGTATCACCAGAGGATAGTGTCTACGCATAGTGTTTACAGTCACACTCTGACCTATCAAGTTACTTACTTGAATATCTAGATCTATAGGTTCTAATTTAAGACCTCTATCTTTAGCTTATGTGGCACATATATACAAGTGTGTAGATCTAGGATCTATCAAAGCTAGTACATAAGCATCAAGTAAAGAAAATGTACTAGCTATGACATCTAAACCCTCTACTTCCTCTTAGGCACAGATGGCACACTACCGTGCTAGAGCTCTAGTCTCTGGTCTACCCTTATGACTAGTGGTAGCCTTCTCTTGTCTCAATGGTCTACTAGCTATAGCTGCTACTGAGGCTTGGGTCTAAACTACCTCTACTAGCGTCTGAAGGCATTCCCTCTGGTAACGGTCTCGAGCTCCACAGATGAAGCATGCACCTCTCTTCTGCTAACACTAGCCCCAATGGTTTTTCTAATAGGTCCCACACAGGTGGTGCACTCTAGGTAATGGACATAGGTGCACTAGAAGCCTACTATGATGGAGGTGATCGAGGTCTAGAAGAATAACCCTAACTAGTCCTCTGTGAAGGGGTTTGCCTCTGCGATTATTGGCCCTACTGCCTCTGGGACTACTAACCTTATTGAAAGTCCCTCGACTTTTTGCTCTTACCTAGAGCTAAACTAGTCTGGCCTACTATGAAAGGCCTCTTCCTCTGAAATAGTTCTCTCTTCTCCTGCAGCATTTCTTCCATATTATAGGCAGCATTTCCCCAGGGGCCTTTAGTTTTACTTCTACCTAGGTTTGACTAAGTTTGACCAAACATACTCTTTTTCCTTTTAACATGCCATACATATGCATATACCATCAATTAACATGCCATATACACTTTTATATACATATACTTACATATACATACAAGTACATACATGTTTATAAAATCGACATCCTTCATTTTCCTTATCACAATCCATCATTTAAAAATTCCATATGGTGAAAGATAACACTATTCTTCCATTGATCAACCTTTGACTGTTAATTTCTTTGCCTCATATTTGATACTAGAGAAACCTTAAAATGCATATGATTCAGACCTTAAAAGCTTTTAAAAATTGCAAAAAAATTAATTAAATAGGTAATTTTTAAGGTTACCCTATTTTAGTAAAAATACTTCATGATCTTTAAAAATTTCAATTCTTGTTTGAATAGGCTCATTATAATTTTTGAGTATCAGGTTGTATTAATCCCATAATTTTTTGAGCAACTTATGAAATATTTTACGATTTAGATAAAATCAGGTCACTATTCACGTGACATGTTCGTAAAATCTTTTTTTGCATTTTTAACCAACCAAATGACCTTTGATTGATTTTAAACTTTGCTTAAAATTATATTATGATTAATACTTTCATCCAGTAGCTTCAATGTATTTCAAGTCTCAACAACACTACTCATCTTGAGAAAGCACTATTCATAAAAAGTTAGGATTTTTCTCATCATTACATTACTTCCCCCCTTAAATGAAATATCATTCTCGACATTATCTAGTTCAAATAGATGAGGGTTTTACTCTTAAATTTGAGCTTATGTTTTCCATGTTGCCTCTTCTATTCAATGTTGCTTCTAAGCAACCTTCTCCTACGAGAATAACTTATATTGTAACCTTTTAATCTCTCTAGCCAAAATTGGGACAAGCTTTTCTTCATAAGATAAATCTGGTCTCAATTCAACTTCTCCTACAGATAAAACATGAGTTAGGTCTAATCTATACCTTCATAGTATAGACACATAGAAGGCATCAAGAATTTGCTAAAATCTAGTGGCAATCCTAGTCTGTAGGCTATTGGCCCAACACATTCTATGACCTCGTATGGTCCAATAAACCTCAAACTCAATTTTCCTTTCTTGCCAAAATGTAAAAAATTCTTCCGTGATGAAACCTTTAGAAATACCTTGTCTCCCACATAAAACTCAATATCTTTTCTCCTAAGATTTGCATAAGACTTTAGTCAATCAAAAGCTACCTTCAGCTTGTCACTGATGATCTTGACTTTCTCCTTAGCATCCTTTATCAAATCTAGTCTCATAAGTTTTGTTTCACTAAGTTCACTCTATCATAAAAGAGTTCTACACTTTTTTTTATACAATGCCATATAAGGAGCCATACCCAAGCTTGCTTAATGGCTATTATTATATACAAACTTTACCAATGACATATAGCAATCCTAACTACCCTTGAACTCAATGGCACAACTTCTCAGCATATCTCCAACACTTGTTAATCATGGTTCATCATGAGCATAACATTATATACTATTTAACATCAAATCACTCAAGTATTAAAGGATTACTTGAATGACTCTTTCTAACTGTCTATCAGTCTATGGATGAAATGTCATACTAAAACTCAATCAAGTACCTAAGGCCTTATGAAGTTTCTTCTAAAACCCTAATGTAAACTGCTGGTCCCAATCAAATATAACTAAAAAAGACACTCTATAAAGCCTGACGACCTCATTAATGTATAACTTAGTAAGCTTATTTAAAGAGTAGTTCATTCTCATTGATATGAAATATGCTATTTTAGTGAACTGGTCTACCACAACCCATACTAAATCAAACTTGCTTCTCATCATAGGTAACCCAACCATAAAGTCTATATTGATTCTATCCTATTTCTATTTTGGAATTGCTATAGGATATAGTAACCTAGTTGGAACTTGATGCTCGACCTTGACCTGTTGACAAGTAGGGCACTTTTTCATATATTTTGATAAATCTCTTTTCATGCCTGTCCACTAATAAAATAACTTCAAATCATGATACATCTTTATGCTACCAAGATGTATAGCATAAGGAGTATTGTGTTTGTCATCCAAAATCTACTTCTTCAACTCGTCAACATCTGAAACACAAAACCTATCATGGTAACATAGACAACCATCACTCTTCATTTCATACATAGTGGGCTTCCCTTCTTAGATGTCACTTATCACACTTATCAACCTATTACCATCCTTCTGACTATCTTTAACTTGCTAAAGCAAACTTGATTTTACTTGTATCTTTGCTAATAAAGTGTCATCACCCAGTAGCTATAATTTGACATTCATGGCTTTTATGGCTGCCATGAATTTCCTACTTAATCAATAGCCACTACATTGGCCTTGCTAGTGTGATATTCAATCAAATAATCATAGACCTTGATCCACTCCATCCATTATTTCTGCCTTAAGTTTAGCTTTTTTTTTTTGTGTGTTGATAGATACTTTAAACTCTTGTGGCTAATGTATACATAGCACTTCCCTCTATAAAGGTATTGTCTCTATATTTTTAATTAAACACTATCACTTCAAGTTTAAGATCATGAGTAAGGTAGTTTTTCTCATATAGCTTCAACTGTCTAAAAGCATAGGCAACTACTTTGCCTTCTTGCATTAGAACACAACCTAACCTATTATGTGAAGCATCACTATAGATGGTAAAGTCCTTCTAAGAACTAGCTGAACCATAATGGGTGCTTTTGTCAACATTGCCTTAAGCCTATCAAAATACTATTGGCATCTGTCACCGTAGAAAAACTTGACATCTTTCTTCAACAAACTAGTTATAAATGCTATAATCAATGAAAATCCCTTCACAAACTGTCTGTAATAACTAACCAACCTAAGGAAACTTCTTATTCTATAGTGTTCCTAGGTGGCTTCCACTCTATAACCACCTGAATCTTATTAGGATCAACCTGATTCCCTTCTACAAAAGCTATGTGCCCAAGAAATGACATCTTACTATGCCAAAACTCACACTAACTGAGTTTGGCACAGAGCTTTTCTTCTCTCAAATTCTGTGAAACAATCCTCAAATGTTGTTTATGCTCTTCTCTACTATTGGAGTAGACCAAGATGTTATCAGTGAAGAAAACTACAAATTGATTTGGATTCTATTTGAAAACTTTATTCATTAGATTAACAAAAGCTACAGGAGCATTAGTAAGCCTAAATGGTATTACCAAAACTCATTATGGCCATATCTCATTTAGAAAGTTGCTTTGCCACATCAAACTATCTTACCCTCAACTAATAATAACCTAACCTTATATCAATCTTAAAAAACACTTTAGCTCCTTTAAGATAAACAATCAAGTTATCAATTCTTAGCAAATGATATTTTTTCTTGAGGGTTACTTTATTCAGTTGTCTATAATTCACACATAATTGAAGTGATCCATCCTTCTTTTTAACAAATAAGATCAGTGCTCCCAAAGGTAAAACACTAGTTGTTATAAAAAGCCCTTGTCTAATAACTCTTGTAGCTATATCTTCAATTCTTTCAATTATGTTAGAACCCTCCGATATAGAGCTATCGATAACTAAGTAGTTCTAGGTAGAACTTCAATTTTGAACTCGAGTTCCTGTTCTAAAGGCAAATGGAACAACTCTTCTAGAAAAACATCCATGTAGTTGGATACTTCTAGAATACTGCTTATATCTGGACTCTTCTTCTTTGTGTTAAACATGTGTGTAAGGTAAGCTTGATATCCATTTCTTATCATCCATCTAGCTTTAACTATTGAGATATCATTAGATAAAAAGTTTGCCCTCTCTCCTATAAATATGATCTCATCCCCATCATCAGGCTTAAGAGTTAACCTCTTTTACTTACAATCCACTAGCACTTGATACGTAGACAACTAGTTCAAGCCTAGTATTAGGTCAAACACCAAAAAAGGCAATTTATTAGGTTAGCTAAGAATTGCTAATCTTGTATCATCAAAGGACATCCTTTATAAACTTTGTAACTATCATATGCTGACCTAAAGGATTGCTGGCCATGATCTCTAAGTCTTAGTGTTCTAAAACTAACCCCCATCCTATGCTCATGATGTGTAAACATAAGAATGTGTGGATTTAGGATCTATCAAAGCCAAAATAAAAGAGTTGAAGAAGAATGGTGCCTATAATGACATCTGGATCATTAGCTCCCTCTCATGCTCTAATGGCATACTATTAGGTAAGAGCACACTACTCAACTTTAGACTCTGCTTTATCCCTCTAAGCTCCCTTTACTCTCTCTCCTTGATCCCCTTTCTGTCCTTTAATAGAAACATAAGCAAATCCTCGTCCTATATTAGCCTCCTTTAGATAATCCTTATAGAAATGATTAGGTGACCTTGGGAGAAAAGCATACTCCATACTTTAATTTCTAACACTCTTCCCAATGTATCTTGTTGCAAGTCTGACATTGAGGTAATGGGCAGCTTTTTCCTATCTATACTTATGTACTAATTGCTTGAGATTGTTACCTAGTCTTCCCCTTGTTACCCTATATGGTTCTCTAAGACTAACCTTGCTTTTAGCAATATTGAGTTGCCCCTATCTGACTTCCTTTAAACTTTTTATCCATTCTCTGGGGTGCACTAGAAACTCCTTGGTTGAATGACCTTTTCTTCTTATATAACTCCCTTTTTTTCCTTCTGTACCGCCTTTTATGGAATGGCACACTACAACAAGCTAGTAGAAATCTCTAATCTTCATAAAGACCACTTGTGACTTACTGTCCACATGAAATCCCTTCTTGAACTACTTGCACTTGTCAACTTCTATCGAAATAATGTCCTTTGCATAGTAGCTGAGCATAGAGAAGTCTTTCTCATATTCCCTTATAGGTTTCTACTCTTGCTTCAGGTCCATCAATTACTTCCTATTATCATCCATTCAATCTTCAAAAATGTGTTTCTTATGGAACTCTACCAAGAAAAAGTCCCAAGTCAGCTCATCCTCTGCCTTGTACTTAGTCAAGTCCTCTTACCATTTTAAAGTTTCTTTTTGCAGAAAAGATGTGGCATAAATCACATTCTATGTTGGTGTGCATTGCATCTATTTCATTATTTTCTCAATACGATCTAGCTAGTACTATGTATTTTCAAGGTCCATAGTACCCTTTCCCTTGATGATTTTAGCTCCCATTTTCTTAATTCTCTCTAGATAAGTCTTTTGAAGAGCTAAGGGGACTTCTAGCTACTGTCTTCGTGGTGGAGCAACAGCCATAGTATATCTTAGGAGCTATAACATCTCCTATAGAAACACTAGTGGCACTAGTGCTGTGGATGATACTTGTATTGCAGCACTACCAAACATGAATACAACCTGATTAGACTCTTGTCTCACAGACATGGAAGACTAACTCTCGACTTTCTCATCTTGAGGTAATGTATTATCACTCATCTTATTTATAGGTAAGAAAAACAATTTGTAAGCCTTAATATCATGAATTTTATGATGTATAAATTAACCTATAGCACTCATATATCACCTAGGAATGACTAAATCAAAGCTTTGATACCATAAAATGTGATACCCATTACCCAGTCTGGTCGTCGATCAGTCGCTGATCAAAACTAATAAGTGTGCACATAAAATTTTACTGATCTTGACACATACAACAATTATTATAAATAATCTTATTAATTAAATTTAAAACATAAAAATATGAATTTTGAAAAACTTTTCTAAAATTGAGTTTCTAATTCAATTTGAGAATTCTCCTATCAAAATTTTGGTAGCATAATAGCTGTACTGCGCACTATCCAAAATTTTTGAATAGTAAGATGCAAATCAAAATACACTTCTAAAACATTTCTTAACATTTTCTCTGACTTCGTTATCCTTTTGATCACTCCAAAATCACAAACATCAAAATCACAGTATCTTAATGTAACACCCCCTACCTATCTCTACTTGAAATAAGCAGAGAGTGTCACTTCCCACTAAGGTCACCCATCCTAGGATTTTTTCAGAGGCCTTTCATTTAACTTTTACAGAACCTTGACTAACTTTGACCTTATACACCCTTTGATGTATTCTGTGTGTTTTACATTTACTATTATCAACTTTCGATCGTAATTTTTTTCTTCATGTCAGACACTATCAGACATTCTTAGAAAAATGGGCAGTATAATGGCTACCCTAGTCTCTAGCTTAAATAAACCTACAAAGAAAAGCACTTCAAATTTTTTTCCCTTTCTTATTGCTCCTCTGGATGCTCTGGTCCTTCAGAATACACAATTCACACAGTCTCACAGCTATTTTTAGTAGACATGTATATATAGCTAAGCAGCATCTTTATGTACATACATAGCAACATACATTTACATTTTGTAACTTAGAATATATACCAGTTTTACTACTCACTAACCTGACACTCATGAGTGCAATTATATACATAAACTGAAGGATAAAATAAAATACCAAAAGTGCCTATCAGCTACACTAGTAGAGGTGTTTGACATTGCTTCGCACTCTATCTACTGCCTGCACATCGAAAACCGACATGCTGAGTATAAGACTCAGTGGAGGAATATAACAATTATATCATGTCATGTAATGCAGTATGCGAAGAATAACACACCACACCCAAATGCATTTACTTATTTTTATTTCTAATTTTGTATTAAAATTATGTCACCACTATTTAATTATTCTATTTATGACTCGTGTTTCCATTTTCTACTATCATTTACAGTTCCTACATATAGGCTACACTTTAAGACACTAGATAACGGGATCCAAGGTGTGCAATGGCCCATCATGGGACCTAGGTAGCTCCACCTACCTTCTCCAATATTGAGATACGTCCGAAGACTACTCCCAATACTAGACTACCCAAGTACTATAGTAATAACACAAAAGTGGCCATTATAGCACTATCTGGCCTTAATCTGGATTTGCGCAGCTCTTAGCTTATCGGGTTCTGTCCTGTATAATAATCATCATATCAATATGGCAGTTGTAACCACCATGCATGACATAGGGTAGCGAGCTCCCGAAGAAACCAACCACCTAGCAGCTGCTTTATCCCCTAGTTGATCGGTGAACCTATCTAGTGGGTGTCTAACTGATGGGCCATAACCTATTTTAATCGTGTTCAAGCTCTTTTTAATCTCAAATTACCTTTCTAGACTTGACCTAACCGATTAATTACAATATTGCCCTTTTTGCCAAATTTACTATTCATTTGGTCGTTTTCTGAAATTGATACTATTCATTTGGTAAATTCTTATTTTTATGCATTTCATTACGCAAACTATTTAAGGTTTGTTTTTATGGCCTTTTCTCCTAATCCCTTCCATTTCACATGCCCATTCAACCACATTCATTTACTATCATTTTTAACCATTTAATAATGCCTCTTTAGATCCCTAAGTTAGGCACACAATATGACACAATTTTAGTTATTTTCCCTTACAATTATATGCCTTAATTGTACATGTTTC
>CANXYI011628546.1:0-10769 GCA_948208565.1 Hura crepitans
ATGTTTATAAATGTGAATTAGCATGATATTATGTATGGAACTCATAATTTTACCATGTGTTGAATAGAAATGTTGATTTAATAATGGTGTGATGTTAGTTATATGTAAAAAGGATGTTGTATATTTAGAATTAGGGAGAAAAATGTGTACAGGTGAATGAAATCAAAATGGTTGAGAGGAATGACATGGAATTATAGTGTGTGTATGTGTAACATTGCATGTATGTAATGATATAGCATGTGATCATGGTGCCAAGGATGGAATGTGACATGTTTGGCATGGATATGGATGTGTGTGGGATGAAATTTGTGAGAAAATGCATGTATGGACAAAATTATGGCACGACTGAGACATTTGCATGATGTATCATGGCATGGCATGCATGGCATGGCAAATATGCTTGTGTATGTGGTAAAATTATGATTTATGATGTCTATTTGTGATGAAATGTGTGAATGTTCATATGTGTTATCATAGGCACATGATGGTCGAGATGTGTGGCACGGTTGGCATGTTTGGTATATATGTGTGGCATGGTGAATAATGTGTTTGTATAGTGGAACATGATGAAAACATGTGATGTATGACATATATATGGCATGAAAGGTAATTAATCATATGTATAAATATGGTAATGTATGGTAAATAAAGGTAGTGTAAAGGTGTTAGCAAATTAGTGCAATAAATGACATGTAAATGGCATGAAAGAAATGAACATAAAATTGCCTAAAATGTGACTTAAAGTGTGCTTAAATTGGTATGTAAGTTGTATATATGCAATGGTTGATTTTGATTGAAATGTAAGGGTAATGTCATCGCCTTATTAGATTGAAAGGAATGAGAGTATATGTGCCTTATAATGGCATGTTAATATGACTTGAAATGGCATGAGGAAATGCCTATGGAAAATGGAATTGACATATAACTATCTAGTATAAAAATAGACCTATAGTTGCTTAGTATAAAAATTGACCTATAATTGTGCAGCTAAAAAATAAAGTGAAAAAAATGGCTCATAACTATGCATTATTTGTTTGGAAATAAATTAAATAAATGATTCGTAATAGAATATAAATAATTAATAGATAGTTGGCCAATTAGTTAGACACTCATTGGATGGGTTGACTGGTCAACTAGGGGTTTGTAGCTGCTAGAGGTACTAGTCCTCTAGGCCTTTATCAGTATAATGATATAAGAGGGTGCAACCGTTGAAGTCTTAATAACTGGGCCACTACACTAGGTTCATACAGCGACCGAGGTTCACTAGTAGAACCATTACATAGTATGATTTTAATATTTTTGTTTAGTATAGGATATCCCTATTATCAGACCAAGTGGGTGTAGCTATTGAGGTCTACAAGCTGTGCCACTTCATAGATAGATTAATGACATAAAGATATGATGCTCTTTTCATTTGTCTAGTACTAGGGAGTGTTAGGCCCCTACTATCAAACTAGGTCATTGCAACAACTAAGGTTCACTAGTTAAGCCACTACACTAGGTCAGTGTAGAGACTGAAGTCTAAAATGTGGGCCACTGCACAGTATTTATTTCCCTATTATCCAGTGTCTACAATAGTAGTCTAACCAGTCGAGCCTATGTAATAAATTAAATAATGAAAAATTACAAATAATAAGATTGAGAATTTTGAATAATTAAATAATGGCATCAGACTGATTAATATAATAATGAGACTGGCAAATAAAATAATAATATTATTATAATATGGACTTCACATTATGCATAATGTATTCATGACTTATGTGATTTGCATGTATGCTTGCATGATATGTTTTATTATATCAAATTCACCACTAAGTTTTATACTCAGTGTATCGGTATTTCGTTGCATAGGTAATAGATGATAGCTTTCCAGCTTCTATAGATTTTGTAGTGTAGCGGTGACAATAGTGAATGGTATATTTTTGGTACTTTTGGGGTTTATTAGATGCACTCATGTAAATACTATGGTTTTGGGCTTAGCTAGTGTAGATGCTATGAGTGTTTGTAATTTTAAGCTCTATGCTATTATTTGTATAAAGGTCTTTTATTTGAATTGTTTTATTTCATTATTTTCTAATGATTGTAGGCTTGAGGCCCTGTGTGTTGCTTGTGACATGTATGATGACATTAGGGGACTAAAAGGGTCTAAAGGGTGATAGGTGTTGATAGTATTTATTAGATGTGCTTTTTCACAGGTTTAAATTTTGGAAATGTCACTCGGGTAGCCATTATGCTACCCAAATTTTTGGAGAATCTTTTAATGCAAATAAAAATGGATTTTTTTTACGTATGATATAAATTGAATGGTAATGCCTAATAGTTAGACTGATGGATTAGGCAAGATTTGTCCACTAAATAAAAAAAGTTATTAAGTGTTAAAGAATTTAGGTTGGAGAAATTTCAGGATGGTGAACTAGTGGGAAGTTGCACCTCTTAATGGATTTCTTCAGAATTCAGGTGGACGTGTGAGAGTTAGTGGTATCAAAGCCTTGGTTTAGGTGTTTCTAAGTATTTTACATGAGTGCTAGTGTCTAAACTTGAATTTATGATAATGCTACACTGCAATGAGGCTGATAGGATATTACTCTTATGTAGTAATCCAAGATGAGTGGTAGAGCTCTAGAAGAATAGGGAAAAGAGGTAGTAAGCCATGGTCCTACCACTGTGTAAGGAGTAGTAGCTAGTACAGCTACACCAGAGCCTAGTGATGCTGCATAAGAACAATAGCCTTAGCCACAATAGGAAGTTCAAGCATCTCTAGCTCTTCTACAATAGATTGTAGATTTGTTAAGACATATATAGGCACTTGCTTCTGTACATGCTCCACTAGCTCCTATGCCTCCTCTACCTCTAGCTATACCATAAAAGACACATTCAAAGAGGGTTAAAAAGATAGGAGTAATAGATTTTTTGGTAACTAAGGAAGATGATGCAGCCAGAGTGGAGTATTGGCTAGAAAGAATAGTTAGAATTTTAGAATAGTTAGAATGTAACAAAGAGGAAAGTTTGAAGTGTTCCACCTCTCTTCTCCAAGAGGAGGCTTTCCATTGGTGAGATACAACCAAAAAGAGAAAATCAGCAGTAGAGGTATCCTAAGAATTCTTTCTACAAGACTTTAAGAAGAGATATATCCTAAAGTCTTACAAAGATAAGAAAAGAAAAAAGTTCCTTGACTTGAGGTAGGGAAGAAGATCTATGTCAGAATATGAGAAAGATTTTGCCAGATTGAGTCAATATATAGAGGAATTTGTACCTACTGAAGAGGAAAGATGTAAAAGGTTCCTGATGAGCCTTAATTTTGTGTTGCATATGTAAATAGGCAACTCAAAGATTATAGACTTTGCAATTTTAGTAGCAACGGCTTATGACATGGAAGAGATGTTGTAAGAAAATAGGGACTTTTCTAGAGGAAGAGAACTTTCACACCAAGTCAGGCTAGTTTAGCACCTAGGTTTAGTAAGAGACATAAAGAGAGTCAGTCCTAGGTAGGGCATCAACAGACAAAGGTAAACAAAACAATAAATGTTAAGTCAGGTTTTTGTATCTAGACTTAGACCTTACTAGTAAGACTCTAATACACCAGTCTCAACACCATCAAGCAGGAATGCACCCTTGAGCTATTAAACTTGCAATAGAAGGTATTAGAGGTAGTGTAGATAGGCAAGGGTAGAAGAATGTTTTATCTATGGGGCCACAAATCAATTTAAGAGGGATTATCCCCGGAGGTAGACTAAAGTTGCTCGGACTTAGGCATCAACAGTACCTCAGAGTAAGGGGCAGAGACAGGCTAAAGGTAACCAACCTAGCAGTAGTCAATGGGCTAGATCTGAGGCACAAGCTTCAGCCAGACAATATGCTATTAGAGCTCGTAAATATGTAGAGGCTCTAGATTTCTTTGCTAGTGCTTTTTATTTATTTGATGCATCAGTTTTGGCTTTAATAGATCCTAGATCCACTCACTCTTATATTTGCACCACACAATCACAAGATAAGGGTCTAAAACTAGAGTCTGTAGGCATAGACATTCAAGTATGCAACCTAATTGGACAAAGTATGATAGTGAATAAAGTATATAGACACTGGCCACTAGTGATTTAGAAATAGCTATTCCCTGTAGACTTCATTAAACTTCCTTTTCACGAATTTGACATTATCCTAGGTATGGACTTATTATCTAAACACCGGGTTATGGTTGACTATGAAAACAAGAGGTTTACCCTCAGAACAATAGAGGGATATGAAATGACAGTTATGGATGAGAGAAATTCCCTGAATAACCTCATCTCAATTGTTACAACCAAATGACTCATTTGTAAAAGTTGTGAAGCTTACTTAGCCCATGTGATTGACACTAGCAGTCCCAAAACTAGTATTGATCAGATTCCAGTTGTGTCTAAATTTTTTGATGTATTCCCCGAAGAGTTACCAGGATTACCCCCACAGTGAGAGCTTGACTTTGAAATTAAAGTATATTCTAGTACTTCACTTGTGTCCATTACTCCCTATATAATAGCACCTGTAGAGTTGAAGGAATTGAAGGTGCAGTTATAAGAATTGCTAAATAAGGGTTTCATTAGACCCGATATTTCACCTTAGGAAGCACCTGTGCTCTTTGTAAAGAAAAAAGATAGGTTGTTTCAATTGAATACAAGCAGTTGAATAAGGTAACTATGAAGAATAAATATCCTTTGCCTAGGATTGATGATCTTTTTTATCAACTTAGAGTTGCTAGTATCTTTTTCAAGATTGACTTGAGATCATAGTACTATTAGCTAAGGATTGAAGAGGTTGATATACCTAAGGCTGCATTTAGAACTAGATATGGACATTATAAGTTCTTGGTAATGCCATTTGAACTCACTAATGCTCCAGCAACCTTCAAGGGTCTAATGAACAGGGTTTTTCAACCATATTTAGATCAATTTGTGGTGGTTTTTATTGATGACATACTGGTGTATTCTAAGACCAAGGAGAAACATGAATAACACCTCAGAGTAGTGTTATAAACTCTAAGAGAGAAGTAATTGTATGCTAAACTAAGTAAATATGAGTTTTGGCTAGTGAAGTGGCTTTTCTTGGCCATATTATGTTAGTAAAAGGTATTAGAGTAAATCTCAGCAAGGTCAAAGCTGTATTGGAATAGGAACCTCCTAGGAATGTAACTGAGATATAGAGTTTCCTAGGATTGGCTGGTTATTATAGAAGATTCATAAAGGGTTTCTCCATGATTACAACACCACTGACCAGGTTGATAAGGACGAATTTGAAGTTTGAATGGGATGACAAATGTCATAAGAATTTTGATAAACTGAAAACAATGCTGACTAAAGCACCTATACTTGTTCAATCTAAACAGGGGAAAGACTTTGTCATTTATAGTGATACTTCACACAATGGATTAAGATGCATATTGATGCAAGAGGATAAGGTAGTAGCTTATGCTTCTAGGTAGCTGAAGCCACATGAGAGGAATTATCCTACTCATGATTTGGAGTTGGCTGCAATTATTTTTGACTTGAAAGGTTAGAGGTATTATCTATACAGTAAAAAGTGTTACATTTACACTAATTATAAGAGTCTAAAATATCTTCTCACCCAAAAAGAGTTAAATTTGAGGCAGCAATGATGGATAAAGTTGATCAAAGATTATGATTGCTTGATAGACTATCACTCTAGAAAAGCTAAAGTAGTTGTAGATACATTGAGCATAAAATTCATGGTAACAATAAGAGCAATGAATGTTAGATTATAGTATACAGAGAGAGATGCCATCTTAGATGAATTACATATCAAGCCTAATTTTAAGCAACAAATAAAAGAAACAAAGATAGGAGGTGGATAGCTAACATAGAAAATGAGCAAAGTCAAAGAGGGGAAGACTATTGGATTTGAGCTAGGAGAGGATAGATGCTTATATTACCATGGCAAGTTATGTGTACCTGATACGAATGACCTAATGACATAGATTTTGAGAGAGGCATATGAAGCTCTCTATTCCATACATCCAAGCAACACAAAGATGTACCTGGACTTGAAACCTCACTACTAGTGGTTAGGGATGAAATGGGATATAGCTGAATATGTAGCCAAGTGTTTGACATGTCATCAAGTAAAGGTCGAGCATTTGGATTATTACATCGAATAACAATACCAAAATAGAAATGAGAGAAAGTTACCATGGATTTTGTGATGGGATTACCAATGACTAGAAATAAGTGTGAGGATATATGGATAATTATAGACAGGCTAACCATGACAACACATTTTATTCCTGTGAGGATGGACTACTCCTTGGAGAAGCTAGCACGACTATATATTGGTGAAATTATGAGACTTCATGGCGTGTTAGTAGCTAATATTTTAGACAAAGATCCTCGATTCACTTCTAAGGTTTGGAAGAAGTTACATGAAGCTCTTGGTACTTGGTTGACATATAGTATAGCCAGATTTGACCTATAAGGAAGAACTAGTGCAGGTTCTAGCTTGAGAAGTGAAGTGGTTGCAAAATAAAACCATACCACTGGTTAAGGCATTATGCAAGCAGCACAACACATAAGAGGCTACGTGGCAAAGAAAAGAACGGATAAAGGCTCAATATCCTCACCTATTCTCACCAGATAATTTTGAGGATGAAATTTTATAAGAGGAAAAGAATTGTAATGCCCATAAATTGAGGTTATGTGAAAAGTACCTCCAAGGCGCGAAAAGTGTGATGGAAAGCCGAGACACCTTCATGAGGCCCAAGAAGGGTTATACTGGTCATGAAACTTTGACGGCTAGAAAAGAGGTAAAATGAATTAATTTAAAAATCTAGAAAAACCAATAATTCATTCTAGGCCATAAGTTAGTGGATTGTAGCCTTAGATGGACTTGAGTTGGGAATGACTTAAGATGTGCCTAGACAGACCTAAAAATATTATACCCTGAAAGTTAAAAATTCCACTGAGTTCATTGGTGAAGGAATTTTAATTTTTTGAGGTTATTTGGAAAATTTTCAGAATTTCCCAATTTTTTGAGAAATTAGTTAATTGACTTTCAATGAAATTTTACAAGGCTCTAAATAGGCTTAATAAGGATTTTTAAAATAGACACAATAATTTTTAAAGGTCCAGATGATTTTTAAAAATTGCCTAAAGTTACAGCTAAAAATTGAGTTTTTCAGGACGCTCGGGCACCACGTGTTGCCATTCGAGCCACCCAGTCACTCACATAAATGGCCCTTGCCATGTGTACATCCACTTCTATACCAACACACCTCCCCCTCCACCATCTCCACCCCATTTCTTCTTTAAGCTGTCAATGCTAACTTCACCATTTCCTCTACCATTTCTCCATCATAGCCACTATAAACCACCAAAAATCATGATAAATGTGCAAAAAATAGTCTTTGAGATTTTTAGACTCCATACCAATTCATGGAAGTTGGAAAAATTGGCTCAATTTCAAGTTTTAATGTATGGTGGCCTAAAATTCAAGTATGGTGTAAGTAACCTTTTTCTTGTTTTTTTATTTTAGTTTTAGGTAGTCTCTATTATTCTAAGAATTATCATATTTTCATATTTTCATTTAGAGCCTTGTGTGATTTTTGGTGAATTTTCTAATTTAAGATTGGATTATGCAGGTGTAAGAACAATAAGGGAATTAAAGCTTCTAAGGTGTAGGAAAGGCCTTAAATTTGATATAGGTATCTGAATATGATATATTTGAATCATGCCATGATGTGTGTGGATGTGTTTTGCCATGTAAATGTGTATGGAAATGTTGGTATAGGCATTGTATAGTGTCTTTTGTATGTGAAATTGATGATTTGGATGTGAATTGGGTGAGAAAAGTGTGTGTTGTGCATGATCTTTAAGTGGTCGAAAGGCATGTCATGTATGACATGGTATGTGTATGGTGATATGGCATGTATACATGATGTAAATGAGGGGAAATGTCATGTGTGGCATGAATCTAAGTGTGTGTATATAGAAATAATGGGAAAAATGCATGTGTGTGCATGATTATGGTTTGGTTGAAAGGTGTGTGCATGAGGGCATGGCATGCCATGAGTGGTATGTCATGTGTACATATGGGTATATGGTAGAAATATGATGTATGATGGGTATGTATAGTGAAATGTGAGAATGTGCATGTGTGTGACCAAGTTGATACAATGGTCAAGAAGTATGACATGTTGGCATGTATGGTATGTATATGTGATATAATGAATGATGTGTGTGCATGGTGGAACATGATGAACATATGATGTATGACATGTATATGGCATGAAAAGTAAGTAATCATACGTATGAAAATGGTATAGTGTATGGTAAATAAAGGTAGTGTAAAGGTGTTAGCAAATTAAGGTAAGAAATGGCATAGAAGAAATAGACTTAAAAAGGCCTAAAAAGTGACTTAAAGGGTACCTAAAATTGGTATGTAAATTGAATATGTGAAATACTTGATTTGAGATGGCAATGTGTGGCCAGTGATGTTACCTTATTGGATTGAATGGAATGAGAGAATATGTAAACTAGAATGGCATGTTAACATGATTTGAAATGGCATGAGGGAATGCCTAGTGAACAAGGGAAATTAACCTATAATTGTGTCCTTAAAAAATAAAACGGACTCGTTACTATGTAATGGAAAATGAACATGTAAAAATGACTAGTAATAGGGACATGACATGGACATAAAAAGTGACTTATGATAATGGTATGAAATAGACATGAAAGGACCTATAACTTTCTAGTATAAAAATGAACCTATAACTGTCCAGTATAAAAAGTGACCTATAACTGTTTGGCTAAAAATAGAATGAGGAAAATAATTCATAATTGTGTATCAATTACCTAAAAATAAAATAAATAAATGATCTGTAATGGAATAAAAATAATTAACAGACAATTAGCCCATTAGTTAGACACCCACTGGATGGGTTAACCGATCAACTAAAAGTTTACAACTACTAGAGGTACTGGTCCTCTAGGCCTTTACCAATATACTAATACATGTGGGTGCAGCCATTAAAGTCTTGATGATAGGGCTACTGCACTAGGTCGATGCAGCGATTGAGGTTCCCTAGTTGAGCCACTGCACAGTATGATATGGATATTTCTATTTGATACAAGCAAATCCCTGTTATCAGACTAAGTGGTTGTAGCCACTGAGGTCCACAAGCTGAGCCACTGCACTACGATGGATTGATGATATAATGATATGATGATAATTTATTTGTCTAGTACTGGGGAGTTCCAGGTCCTTACTATTAGACTAGGTTGGTGCAGCGACTAAGGTTCACTAGCTAAGCCACTGTAATAGGTCATTGTAGAGATTAAGGTCTAAAATGTGGGCCACTGCATAATATTTATTTCCCTTTTTATCCGGTGTCTGTAAGTGTAGTCTAACTAGTTGGGCTTGTATAATAAATTAATTAATGAATAATGACATACAGTAATAGGATCGGTGAATAAAATAATATTATTTTTATAACAGGGACATTGTATGATACATTTTGCACTCATGGTATGTGTGATATGTATGTATGCTTGCATTGACATATTTTTATTATATCAAGTTCACCACTGAATTTTATACTCAGCATATCGATATTCCGGTGCACAGGCAATAGTAAATAGTAGTCTAACCTCGAGTTTTGTGCAGTGTAGCAATAAAGATATTGAAGGGTATATTATTTTTTATTTTTTTAAGTGGGCACTCATGTAAATATTGTAGGTTATGGGTTTAGCTAGCTTAGAAGCTGCCAGGGCCTGTAAATGTCTGTAATTATGAGTTAAACCAATGATGTATAAATAGGCTTTTTATCTGAATGGTTTATTTTTTGAGTTTTGATGATTGCGGGCTTGAGGCCTCGTGTGATAATTGTGATATTTATGATGGTGATATTGGAGCACTAGAAGGATCTAGAGGGTGATAGGTATAATAAACTGTTATTAAAAATGTGTTTTTCAGAGGTTTAAATTTTGGAAATGTCACTTGCGTAGTCGTTGTATTGCCCAAATTTTTGGAGAATCTAATACTGCCTGAAAATGGATTTTTTTTATGTCTGATATAACCTGAATGATAATGTCTAAATGTTAAACTAAAGATTTAGGCAAGATATGTCCATTAAATAAATAAGTCAATAACTGTTAAAGAATATAGGCTGGAGAAATTTCAGGATGGGTGACTTAGTGGGAAGTTGCACCTTATATTGGATTTCTTCGGTTTTTAAGTAAGGGTGTTACACTCATAGATTCATACATGCAAAAGATTTTTGACTCAAGGTATCAGCTACTACATTTGCCTTGCCAGAATGGTAGTCGATTACACAATTATAATCCTTAAGCAATTCCATCCAATGCCTTTGCCTCAAGTTGAGCTTTTCCTGAATAAGCAAGTACTTCAGGCTTTTATAGTCTGTATAAATTAAAATTTCCCTCTCCATAAAAATTGTAACGCCCAATAATCAAGGTCTTATAAACAGTACCAGTTGGGCCCAAGTGATGTTCCCTGCGGTGCGAGTCGTCATTTCGAGTCCGATAATTGGCGTATTGATCATAAAACTTTGACAGACTTGAAAATAGGAAAAACAAATGTATTAAAAATTTTAACAGAACCAGTAATTAATAATAGGTTAAGAACTACTATTTATAGAGATAAAATGAGGTCGAGTCGGGACTGCTCCGGGAATGTGCTCGGATGGTCTCGAAAATATCATAACCTGAACCTCAAAAATTCCACCGGGTATGATGGAGAAGCAATTAGGATTTTCTAAGGTC
>CANXYI011628691.1:0-14794 GCA_948208565.1 Hura crepitans
CATTACGCCTTAGAGGAATAGTTAAAGATTTTATTTTAATGTAATTTTTAGCCAGCCTTTTGATGATAAAAAGGCCCTTAAATTATTTCTAGAGTTTATTTTAATTGGGGCCTAAAAGGGCCTCAATGATTGCCAAAAGTAGAGCCAAAAATCTATATGTAGAAGGCCATTTCGTAGGCCTTCTTGATGCAATTATGGGTCAAATTTTATGAGATAAAAATCAAACCTAGAGCAGTCATTTAAATATAAATAGCTTAAAAAAATAGCCACTAGAAGCACCTTCCTTACTTTTCACATTAAGAAGTGTTCTTATTATAGGGACATTTTTTTTCTATCTTTTACTTATCCAATACGAAAAATCTTACAAGCCTCTAGGTTTTTTGAATTTCTCTCATCATCAAGTTTTTGTATGGATACCTTACAGGTGTTCTAGTGAGGATCACCATGGTTTGCATCTCAAGGCTTAGTCAATATAAAACAACTAAAGACTCGACCTAATCCTCACTCTTTAAATCCCAAAAGACAAGAAGGAGATTTTGGGAATCTCAAGCCATTTCTAATTGATTGACTAGAAATTATGAGTTGGGCACCATAAGATGGGTAGAGTCACCACTCAACATTGGTTGGGAAAATACCTTGTAGGGCCAAACTAGAGAATGGTCCACTAACCCTACTCTTATTTATACCTAATATTAATATGAAATTTTAGCTTAAATTTATAATTTTATCTCTTTCCTAATATAGATTTTGAAATTAAACAAAACACCAAAGCACATAATAAATAAATAAAATAAGCAAATATGGTATATACATCAAAATTGAGTTATTATTTACATTGGGAACTTTGGTTCCCTAGAAAATTCTCTTATAATTCATTTGGAGATGCACTGTAATTGGTCTAAAAAGTCCATTTGTTTGATCATTGTTCCTCTTATGTGTAAAAACATGTCTACATGCATGAAATTGGGTTGCTTGATTACTTGAGAGCTTTGGTTCTTGCATGCTTACTTCTAAAAACAATTTTTAATATTATGACTTTTATTTAGGAAAAATCAAAAACCCATTTTATTAGAAAATACCAATTTTAGCTAGAAATCGATTTGCTAGAAATCGATTTGGTTACTTTTTATAACGTGTAAAGATCATTTTCTACCTATTACACCATTTATGAAAAATCATTAAGAAATATTATAGAAGGTAGGCAAATAATAATACATGGCAACTTCCTAAGAATTACATTCTAACAAGAAAATAAAGATTATGTAGAAATTAGATAAATTACATTCTAATAAAAAAGTTTAATGGATAAGAAATGTGTGGTCTTCTTAAGATAATAGGAATTAAACCAGATTATATATGTACTTCCAACATTAGGACAAGATCAAACAAAAAACAAAAGTAAAAGATTAATTCAAAATAAAATGAATAGGGAAGGAAATAAATAAATGCACTTGCCTAAGAAAATAAAATAAAAAGAAATAAAAATTATAGAGTATAATTGGCTTCAGAGAGTCCTTTTAGAAGACTTTTTGAAAGAATTTAGAAAGCGTCTTATAGATATTTTGAAATTTGGTTTAAAAATAAATTCTGGTCTTTTTTTTTATTTTGCAAAATTTTCATTATCAAGCTCCCCTTTTGACTGTCACTATCAGCTTTTATAGGTCATAGTGTTAGTGCAAAAATGGGCATTTGAAGCTTCAAAATGGTCATTTTTAGGTGAATAAAGGAAATGGGTGTTTTGCTTGTTAAAACAACTGTTTTATGTAAAATGACCATTTTGGCTAAGAAAGTGGCTATTTTGGGAGCTTCTGCCAAAAAGGGCTATTTTACCTATTACAACAATGATGTTTTATCAAGAGAGGTAAAAAGAAAATAGACTATATTTTTCTATTTTTTCAAATCCCAATTTTTATAGAAAACTTGTATTTAGACTAAAAATCAATCCATAAACCAAAACAGGACTTTATTTGGACACTGAGGCCCTAGTTTTGAAGGTTTTTATCCCTTTTTCATCATTAGGCAATTTGAACTTAGGGGCCTCTAGGACTTAGTGTTTACAGTTGCCCCTAACTTTGGGGAAGCAGCTAAGGAGCTAATAAGGTAACCTAAAGTTTTAAAAAGAAGAGAAGGACATACCTAATTTGGTGATCACATTTGTTTTGACAATTACCTCTATCGATTTATGGGCATCAGACAGAGTTGGTCATTGCTTCTGACTTGGTTATTCCAAGGGCTACCTCTACTCGATAGGTGCAGCTTTTGTTGGCTTGAAAATGTCAAATAGAGCTAGTCGTTGCATCTGACTTTGTTGTCTTAAGAGCTACCTTTGGTCGATACGTGTGACTTCTATCGGCTTGAAAATGTCAGACAGAGCTGGTCGTTACATCTAACTTGGTTATTTTGAGAGATTCCATTTCTCTATAGGTGTTACTTCTATCGGTTTAAAAATATCGAATAGAGTTGGTTATTGCATTTGACTTGCTTATTGTGTTTGTTGTAATATAAGTATTCTCTAAAAGCTGTGTTTTTACCATCTTACAGTGAAGTGATTGATGAATGTTGAAAAGTAGTCATAACATTGCAACTCATTAGTTTTGATCATTATGTGAGCTTGAAAAACTTATAGCTTGCCTTTTATAGTTGGTGGTGTTGTTTGGCATGTTAGTCCACTAGTAGCACATATTACCTTATGTGAAAGGCAGTAAATAGTCTAAGCAGTGTAATTAGTAATTGGGGGATGCATGAAGTATGTGTATCTTATCCTAATAATTGATTATGAAAGTCTATTATATTATTAATTTTTTTAGGCAACACATATATAAGAAAACGTGGGTAAGAATAAGCAATGATATTAATATAAAACACAAAGCATTTGCACAATTTTGCATTGTTTAACTATCATCATGATATGCATATACAAAATATATACAAAAAGATGAAATGAGAAAAGCCTAATGGTTCTGAGGTGGAGGATGATAATGAGAATCTAGTGTATCAAGGCAAGCCTCCACTTTGTCTAATCTTTATCGGATGTCTATGAACTGCTCCTAGATGCCTTGAATCAACTCCTAAATCTCCATCATTATAAAAGTGGGAGGGATATTTGGTGGAGTTGTTAATGATGGGTCCACCTTATCTATTTGTCTCTATTGTCTCCTAGAGGATAGAGGGTTGGATGGTGTTGCTGGAACTGGTGAGCCACTTAAAAGCTTATCAAGAGATGTAGTGAACTTTGCCATACCTATATCACCCGTCTTTAGGTAGTCCTACTATTGTCTAACTACCACAGTCAACTCTTCCTTTGTGTGAACTTTGTATCTTGCTAGAGTCGAGGAGTCTAAACAGATGAGTCCCATAGCTAGGATGGTATCTTTATCAATGAAGAACTACTGCTGCAAAGCCTGCCCTATATGTCTCTGCTTGGGCCCCATTTGAACTAACAAAGTAGTAATAATGCCTCCAATTGTTATGTCCTTGCCAGGGCTCTAGCTAGCTTAATAAAGGTGATCTAAAATTAGCCCCAGCAGGGTTAAAGCATACTTCTTACCCCATAGCCCACAACCTAAAGACCTTAGTCTAGTTAACCTGACTAGTAATGCCTACTTGCTCAAGGTATGATACAACTAATACCCAAAGCAAGTATTGGCATAGATGATCTCAAATTGTAGTTGCCTTGGTATAACTAACTTGATACACTATCTCAGCTTGACTGATGAGAGCCCACTGCTCTGGTATCTCAATAACCCCATAGACAGGCAGGAGTATAAACTCTGTGAATTGTAAGAGAAAAATATCATATTATATCCTTGTAACCCAAATTGGATTACAGATGGCTCTGAAAGATGTGATTATTTGTACCTTAGAGTATTGATAAACTCTAAGGTCACTATAAGATAAGTCAGATGGCACATCATGTAGAAATCCCCTCATTCAACACGTATCAATAATTGGTTAATACAAGTAATAACCCTGATCTCTTGTAAAGTGCATGCTTAGGTATCAACTGCCTATCAAGAAAATAGTAGACAACCATCTAAATCTCTTTCTTCTTTAGGAGTTAACCACTTTGGTGGCATGACATCTGCTGGAGTCAGTTGTTATCTTAGTTGGCTTTATTGGCATTTTGGAGGCATCTTGAACAATATTAGATGTAAAATATGAAGAAAAAATGCTCTAGAATGATGGAAACATGCCAAAAAAGGAAAACTAACCATTTTTAAAGCAAACAAGATAAAACAACCATTTGCATTAAGTACAAAATGATTGTTTTCGACCCTAAAATGGTCATTTTGCCCTTTTTAAAAAACAAACATTTTTTAGCCTTTTGCCCCATAAAAATGCATGAATTAATGACTATAGATCTTTGTGCAAGCCAATTTTCAAGTGCCATAGCTGAAATCCCCTTCGATGGGTTTGCCAGATATATCTTTTTTGCATGTGCCTATTCAATTTTAGGATCCTTGGTTCCACATCTTTCAATTTTTGCCTCAAGAATTGTGCCCCCTATTTGAGGAATTTTTTGCTATTTTAGGCATTCCATATCCTCATGATGCCATGCCTTATTACTCAAATATATTTCTAACTACCTTTATAAAGTGATAAATGCTTTAGGTATACTGCCTTTTTTGGCTGCAAAATAGGTCCCAAAGGAAAATATCCCATTAGATTCTCTTTTATCTTTTTCTGATGGGTATATAAGCATCCTTTCTCTCTATGTTAGAACAATTTTGTTTTTTTTATTTGCCAAGTTTTTCATAATTACCTTAGAAATCAATTTCAATGATTATTGATTATTTGAAGTGGTGAATAGCATAAGAGAGCGACTAAATCCTTTTCCACTGATCTTAGCTAAAACTATCACAGGTTTGGATATGATGAAGTCTAGCTCTACCACTTTTTTCTATGAAAGTCCACTTCTCCACTTGGTAACACACTCTTTCAAGTTTTCGTGTTACTTTTTTTAAAGGATGGATTGCCTTTTTCTCAGTTTTCACCCCACCTTGAGCCTAATATTTGCTTAGAAAGCTTTTTTTGGTTTTTCATTCCTAAAGGGATTTTTCTAGGATGGACTACCTTTTTCTTGATTTTCACTCAACCTTGAGCCTAATTTTTGTTTAGGAACCTTTTTTGGTTTTTCATTCCTAAGAGCTTTTTTTTAGGATGGACTACTTTTTTTCTTGATTTTCACCTTACATTAAGCCTAACTTTTGCTTAGGAAGACCTTTTTGAGTTTTTTTTCCTGATAGCTTTTTTAGGTATGGTTACAAGAGAAGCTTCATCTGTTGGCCGATCTTCCCACTCATGTCACTCCTACTTATAATCTAAGACACTTATTACCCTATGAAGTGTTGCAACTATAGCGATCCAAAAATCCAAACATTTATGAATAGTATTTTCCTAGGATAAATAGTATTCTTGAGATCCGAGATGCATTGAAGTTACTGGATGAAAGTATTAATCATAAAATAACTTTGGGCAAAGTTTATAACCAATCAAAAGTCATTTGATTAGCTAAAAATGGTAAGAAAGTTTTTATAGCAATGTCTTATAAATAGTGACCAAGGCAAAGTTGAACCGTAAAATATTTTAAAAGTTGCTCAGAAAATTATGAGACTTATACAACCTAATACTCAAAAACTCTAATTAGCCTAATGGCATAGAAATCAAAATTTTTAGAGGTCAAGAAGTATTTTATTTGAATATCAAAAAATATAAAAAATAGCATTTTAATTCGATTTCTTTTATTTTTTGAGCTTAGGTTTTTAGAGTGTTATGGGGCCTAAATTTATCAAAAATTTTCATGATTTAATGATATTAATTAGAGTTAAAAATGGGGGAGAAAAATTTGAGGAAATGCATTTAAACAAGAATTTTTCAAAAACTATATATAGGTCAACTTTTCACTTATTTTAGTCGAAACAAACAAAAGACCCATCCCCTTCTTCCCTACCAAAAGCTATCGGCCTCAAGGAGGGTTCTTCTTCTATTTTTGGCCACTTTACCTCCTCCAAGCCTTTATTTCTCCCATTTGATGGAAAAATTTAGGACCTCTACAGCTTTTAGAATTAAAATCATGATGAGTTTTTGAAGGAAACCGAAGAAATTTTCCTGAACACAAGTTAGGTGAGTAGTGACACTTTTTTGTTCGGGTAAGAATTTTTGAGAACCGATATTTTCCTTAATTTAAAGGTGCATAAGAGTCATTTAATGTGGTCATTTGTGATTTTTGGTGTTCGTATGAATTTATACAAATTATTCTAAATCGAATTTATGATGGGCAATTATTAAATCGAAGAGGACTCATGATAAGGGGAAAGCGAAGGCTTAGATGAGCTTTGTGGTGTATTTTAAACATGTTAGATATGTGTAATTAACTTAACTTATACATCTATTGCATGCCTTAGCTGTTACACATTGTATGTAAGTATGTAAATGTATGTGTATGTGGAAATTCATGATGTGTATGAAAAATTGACATGCAAATCATGATTTTGAGGTAAAATATGAATGAATGTATATTGAATAAAGGAAGAAATGGTGTAGGTGTGTGTATAGACATAGTGGCTGAATGGCCTTGTGAGTGTGTGTGTGTATATTTGTCATAATGTGTGTGTAATTTAGCATATAATGACTTTAAATGATGAATTATGATCTATGAACTTGGGATGTGATGAAATTGAATGAAAATGCATCATATATGTATGTGTGTAGCTTTGGCTGAATGGTTACTTGGGTATGATTATGGACATATCATGAATAATGCATGTACATAGGTAAAATTGACGTATTACAAATGTAGTTATGTTACATGGAGTGTAAGATGGATTGATAAAGTATCATGTATGTAGGTATGCATGAATGAATATTTGAATATAATATGAATGCATATATGTATGTAAGTATATACCCTATTAGTTAAAAGTTAGAATTTTAGTATTTATGGCCTAATATGAAGGTATAGATGTGAAATTTGATATGTTATGATAAGAAAAGCATATTTTGATAGTCGTGTTGTTTTGGCCAAACGGATTGACCAATTGGGGGTATGAATGTGGCTCGATAAAAATGATGAAATTGTGATTTTTAAACATAACAGGAATATGGGTGTGGGTATGTATGGTGGCTAAAATGGCCTATTAGTCCTTAATGCATGTATATGCCTTAAAAAGAGCATAAAATAAATTATAAGTGATAATATGATGGAAATGGGTTATTAGATGTTAAAAATGAGTATATAGCATACAATGAGTATGTATGACATATGTGAGTGATTAATGCATGTGACTTGTGCTTAATTATCAAAATAGGGGAATTAACATAATATTCCTAGTATAACCAAATTGTGATAATGTCAAGGTTAAAAAGAGTTAATTAAACTAATATATGATGGTAAAATTTATAAAACATGAGAATAATCCATATGATTAACAACCTAGATACGGATAGGTAGACTGATCAACTAGGGATAGATAGCAGATACTAGGGCACTTGGGTGCTTGATGTTGGTTTACAAGTCCACTTTTAGTCTGACCCAAAAACCTATACTTTATGATTTTTAGTTTCTATGCTGGTGCAACCATCATTCATGTCCCACAGAGCCATTACAAGAGTCTACTCGAGTACATCCATCGTTTAGGTCTAGTAGGGATCATTGTACATCTATACTGGTGTAGCAGTCATTCAGGTCCTATAGGGCCATTGCACATGATGATCTTGATATCTATAGGAGTTATGTTCTCATTAATATGGGCATTATACAAATAACATTATGAACTTAAAAAGAGCTTAAATGGTTTTTTTGCACATACTACATAGTTTATGCCATGTGAGTGATGTTTGATATTAGAAATGCATTATTTACATTATTTATGATATGGATGACATGTGAGGTATGATATATCAATGTGCATGTAAATTTCATTATGTTTGATGATCCATATACATGAGTTGAATTATGTTATGTTTATCATAAGTATTATTAGTTCAATGAAGTATTATTGAGAATGGATATGTATATATGGCATCATGTAAAAGTTATTTTAATTACACCACTAAGCAATTCACTTAGTGCATTATTTTATTTGTGATGCATAGATAAGGAGAATGATTGGGCCGAGCCTCAAGGCATCCAAACAAATAAGAGAAAACCATTCTTTTGGTATATTTTGCTATTTGTAATTAGATTATGAGATGTATAAATAGTAGAAAGTGCACTCTTATGTTAGATGTAATTACTCTTAAATCATAGTGTGTTGTAATTGTAATTTGTATATTGTTTTGTAACTGTATTTTAAATACTTTGAATAGTTTTATTCTTGATTATTGTCTCTTCTTAAGGTTAAGACTATGTTGGTGTTAATAATGGTTTGGAGTGATCAGAAGGATTACGGAGATGAGAAAATGATTGTGAAATACTTTAGAAGTGTTTTTCTTATTTATAGGTTATTATTTAAAATTTGGGATAATGCCTGGTACAGCTATTATACTACCAAAATTTTGGCACGAGGATTCCTAATTTTTGAACATGTAACTTGGTTTTGATAAGTTTTTGAAAACTCATATTTTTATGTATGAATAAAGTATGATAAGTTGTCTTAAATGACATTGTGTAAGTAGAAATCGGATAGCATGTTATGTGTTTACTCAGTCGTGTTTGGTGATTGGCCGGTGACTAGATCGAGTAAGGAGTGTCACATCGTATGGTGTCAGAGCTTCGATTTAGGTATTCTTGTAACACCCCTTACCCATTTCTACCAGAAATAGGTAAGGTGTGCCACTTCCTTCTAAGGTCACCCATCCTTGAATTTCCCCAAGGGCCTTTCATTTATCTTCTACCCAAGTTTAACCAATATTGACCAAACTTGCCCTTATTCCATTTCTGATTTCTTATTCCATTATTACTACCTATTTTAGTCCATTAAAACTCCTAATAGACACTATTAAACAATTACAAAAAATTGGATAGCATAATGGTTACCCGGGTAACTAATCCCAAATAAACCTACAAAGAAAAAACACTTCAAATCTCATTTTTCAATCAAATCCCCCTTTTGGACCCTCTGGTCCTCCAGATCACGATAATCATCAATAATATACCCATTTCACAAATCACAGGGTCATAAACCCATCGGCACATAATCATACATAACATATTTATATCAAAATGCAAAATAGTACAAAAACTCAAATTTTCATTTTTGATACCATTTACATCCCATAACCCACAACAGTTCTACATATATGAGTGCACTTCTATACAACTCAAAAAGAAAGACAAAAAGATACCAAAAGACTCGATCATAGCTACACTGAAGATGATGTCTGATACCGATCGTCGCTCGCTTTAAGGCCTGCGCATCGGAACACCGACATGCTGAGTATGAAACTGAGTGGTGGAATAAGCCAAACAAAATATGTCGATCATGCATACAAGCAACATGCAACATTCAGTGTACATTCAAGTTCTATTATTCAAATATCTTATCAATTAGTGTTATTTTTATTAAAGGCCCATGACAGATAGACAACTCTTTAAAACACCGGATAGCAGGACTATCCTGTGTAATGGCCCACATTTTGGATAGAGGTAGCTATACCTACCTCGCTCGATAGTAGGGATCAGTTTGTAGACCTCCTAATACTAGACTAGTAGATAGCAGAGATCAGTCCGTAGACCTCCCAATATCTATAAATCACATTAGCATCACCAAAGGTGGATAATAGGGATCAGCCTTGTGAGACCTTCCAATACCCACAGATAGAGAAATGGGTAGCAGGGATCAGTCCAGGTGGACCTCTTAATATCCTACTATGTAGGGTTCATGTCAGAACCTCTGTGGCTGCACCTGCCACATCTAACACATAGTAGTAGGCCCAGAAGGACCAAATTGCCTAGCAGCTACTAACTCCCTATTGACCGATCAACCCATCCAGTGGGTGTCTAACTGACGGGCTAATAACAGACTTAGACGGTAAATCTTAATATTTTACATTCCCAAATCTAATTTTACCATTAAGTTACGTTTTACGACAACAAGCACACAAATTACCATAACTTTGCCCATGATCGCAAAGTTACTATTCATTTGGTCATTTTGGTATTTTGTACCTTACCAATTCCAACCCATATCAAGTTCAATTTTCATCCTTTCCTTTCCATAGTCACTCATATGTCATACTCGTATCACAAGACCAAATTTCATGCCATTATAACATTCATTTCACACTTGTACATTTCACTTCCAATTCATAATATTTTGGTGCCAAAGATGTCACTATTCAAAATTCGTTTTAGGTTATAGTTTGTATCCATCCTAAGCTCCCTAATTCCACTCATAACATGCTATATTCATGCCTACACTTACCATGAATAATGTCACACACATTTCGGCCATAATGCACTCACACACCTACACATGCATTTTACCCCAAATCAACATACCATACTTGTTATTTGCATGCCAAAAAGACTAATATAACCTAATTTTACCAAACTACCACACATACACCCAAGTTTAAGCAATTCCATACATGTTCTAAGCACAAAACTCAACATGCAAATGTGACATATCAAATTTAACTTATTCCACATACCTAGGGTGTGAGAACACCCTATTCTCTACCACTTTTGTGCTTGTCCCTTGGAGTTTCCTCACTTGTATGTGGCACCCCTAAACATACACCATTTTTGTCGTAAAAAAATTCTCAAAAATAATCTAGAGCTCTAATTTAAAATCTAAAACTATAAAAATGCTTAGAATAGTCTAATATACCTATACCAAAAAATAAAAAATAGAATTGGAGCACTTACACACACTTTGGTCACTATTCATCCAAGTGGTGAATTTCTCAAATTAAGCTCCTTTCCTCAGATTTCTTGGTGGAATTAGTATCTATAGAGGATGGAGGTTTAATTTCCTACAATTTTATGAAGTTTAGAGGAGAGAGGAGAGAGAAATGAAGCATTTTAGTGGTGTTTTCACGATGGTTGGTATCGACTTTATTGGGTTTACGGGGTTGAAGAAGACTTAGGCATATGTGAGGTCATTCACATGTGTAACCCCTTTAAGTGTGATGGGTTGGTTGCATGGGATTGGCCCATATGGCTATTCAATGGCTAAAATGCATTTTATGTCACTTTTAGATTTAGAAATTCACAAGAAATTAATTAGGCCTCCAAAAATTCCCATTTTAGTTTTAAAAATCCTTGATTAGTGTAACTAAGGCCCACATAAAATTTCAAGTCAAAATTCAATAGTTGACTTTTTGGCACTATTCACCGGCCAGAATAAAATATTCAAAAAAAATATCTATTGACCTCAAAAAATTATAATTCCTCCTCCATCATACTCAATGGAATTTTTAAGGTGCAGGGTATTGTATTTTTGAGTCAGTCCGGGCACATCCCGGGGCTGTCTTGGCCCGACCTCATTTTATTTCTTCATCCACTAGTTCTTGACCCGAAATGATTTATTGGTTCTGGTAAATTTTTTAATTCATTCATTTTCCCTATTTTTAGGCCTTTCAAGGTTTTATAACCAATATGCTAGTCATCGAACTTATAATGATGGCCCGCACCGCAGGGAACATCACTTAGGCCCAGAAGGCACTGTTTATAAGACCTTGACTGTCGGGTGTTACAATTCTTAGGCAATATAAGAGTGCTTGAGGAGTCAAGTCTATACATAACATAATTTAATGATACCTAGGCTTATCAATTGTTCTTGTGCCTATAGTTAAGATGAGTGCACCACGAGAAAAAGAAAGATAAGCTTCTATATTTACAGGACATGAGTTGGATAGAGTGGCTTTTGTGTCTAGGAGTGCCAATAGACAAGTATCATTAGCTACCCAGGCTCTACCAGTATTTTTACAAAGGATGATATAGCTGTTGTGATAGGCTACAATGGCTGTAACACCTCTAGCACTATAGTAACAGGATGTTCCCTTAGCTCTCTAAAAGACTTACTTGGAGAGAGTGAAGAGAATGGGAGCTAAAGATTTTAAGGGAAAAAGGGAAGTGGATCCTAAAATAGCTGAGCACTAGTTAGACTGCACATAAAAGATAATGAAGCAAATACATTGTACACCTACAAAGAAAGTTATCTGTGCCACCTTTACTTTAAGAAGAAGCCTCAAAATAATGGGATGATATGAAAAAATACAAGATAGAAGATGAGCTGACCTACGACTTTTTCCTGGAAGAGTTTTACAAGAAATATGTATTTAAGGATTACCTAGACGATAGAAGGTAGTAGTTTATGGACCTCAGACAAGAGCAGAAGTCTATAGGGGAGTATGAGAAAGACTTCACTATGCATAGTCATTATGCTAAGGGCACTATTTCCACAGAGGCTGACAAGTGCAAGCAGTTTGAAAAAGGATTACATGTTAAGATTAAGTCCCAAGTCGTTCCTATGAAGATTAGGGACTTTAACCAGCTAGTTATAGTATGTCACTCTATAGAGAAAGTGAGGAGAAATGAGAATACTATCAAAAAAAGAGATCTTCTAGTCATGAATCATCCAGTTTTGTACAACTAGGGCTGTGCAAAATCAAATCGGAACTGAAAATCGAACCGAAATTTTGACAATTTGGTTTATTCAGTTTGGTTTTTTCAGTTCTCGATTTTTTTGATTCGGTTCTGTATAGTAATTTCGATTTAATTGGTTTGGTTTGATTCTTGAAGGGTAAAAATTGAAAGAATCGAATAGACCAAACTTATTAAAACGACGTCTTTTTAATATAAAACGACATCATTTTTAGGGTTTTATATATAAAAAAATAAAAAAAAATATAATTTTGGTTAATGCAGTTTTTTCGGTTCAGTTCTATAAAAAATCAGTTTTTTCGGTTCGATTCTTATAAAAATTTCGGTTCGATTGTAAAATTTTCCCAAATTCAGTTTTTGGTTTGGTTCTGAACTGAACCGACTAATTGCACAGGCCTATGTACAACGGTCATGCAAGAGTTTTTAAGGTAGTCAGTTTGGGACACCACACCAATCTCAGAAGTAGGGTTAGTCTCAAAAGACAATCAAGGGAAACTAGAATAATGGTAAGACTAGTTAGCAGTCCCTGATTGCTAGTACACTTGATTCCATAGCTAAAGGAGGTCAAGTTCCTCAGTGTTTGACATGCCATAAGAGACACAAGGGGGAATGTTGGTGGAAGAAGTTAGGAACATACTTTGAGTATGGCTCACAGATCATTACCGCAAAAATTACCCTAAAAGGGCTAAAGGTAGACATGTATTTGTACATGTTTCCATCTAAGGCTAAAAAGGAGATAAGCTAGAGAGAGCTCAGAGGGACATAGTAGAGTCTAGAGCTCCTGCCTGACTGTATGCCATTAGAGCACGATAGGATGTTGACAAGCTGGATGTCATAGTTAGTATATTCTATCTTTTTGACTTACTTATTTTAGCTTTAATTAATCTGGGGTTTACACATTCACATATTTGCACATAAAAAACACAAGACTGGGGGTTAGAGTATGAACTTATAGAACTAGAGATTTTGGTTAGCAATCTCTTAGGTTAACATGTCATAGTAAACAAGGTTTATAAGGAGTGTTCGTTGATATTACAAGGACACCATTTTTCAGCTAATCTCATCGAGCTACTATTTGATGAGTTTGATATGATATTGGGCATGGATTAGTTATCTAAGTATCAGGTAATAGTTGATTGAAAGTTGAAGAGGTTGACACTCAAGGCTCTAGATGGGACTGAGATTATAGTGGTAGGTGAAAGGATAGATTTTTTTTCCAATGTGATCTTGGCAGTGTTAGCAAGGAATCCATTGAAGAAGGGTTGTCAAGCCTTTTTAGCTTAGGTGTTTGATACTCATAGTGGGGAGCTTGATGCTAGTAACACATCGATGGTGTTAGAATTTATGGATGTGTTTTTAGAAGAGTTGCTTAGTTTGCCTCCAAAATGGGAACTCGAGTTTAGTATAGAAGTTTTACCTGCCACTACTCCATTATTAATAGCTCTATATAGAATGGCTCTAACAAAGTTGAAGAAGTTAAAAATATGGCTTTAAGAGTTACTAAATAAGGGTTTTATTAGGTATAGTGTTTCACCTTAGGGAGTACCAGTATTGTTTGTGAAGAAGAAAGATGGTACTTTTTGGTTGTGTGTGGATTACTGCCAATTGAACAAAGTGACCATTAAGAACAAGTATCTATTGCCATGGATTGATAACCTTTTTTATTAGCTTAAGGGTGCAATGGTGTTGTCCAAGATTGATTTGGGGTCTACTTATTATTAATTGATAGTAAAGGAGTCTGATGTAGCAAAAATAACATTTATAACAAGATATGGCCACTATGAGTTTTTGGTAATGCCATTTGGGCTTACGAATGCTCTTATGGCTTTTATGGATATGATGAATAGAGTTTTGAGATAGCATTTGGATTAATTTGTGGTTGTTTTGATTGATGACATCTTGGTTTATTCTAAGAGTAGAGAAGAGCATGAATAGTATTTGAGATTAGTTTTATAGGTTTTGAGAGAAGAGAAGCTCTATGCCAAACTCAGCAAGTGTTAGTTTTTGCTTAGTGAGGTGTCTTTTCTTAGGCATATTGCTTTTACAGAAGGGATTCGAGTTGATCCCAATAAGATAGAAGATGTTATGAAATAGAAGCTACTTAGGAACACCACAGAGATTCAGAGTTTCCTTAGACTAGCTGGTTATTACAGACAGTTTGTTAAGGGTTTTTCTTTGATAATAACACCTATGAATCATCTATTAAGGAAAGATGTCAAGTTTGTCTGGGATGATGAAAGTTAA
>CANXYI011628758.1:0-10050 GCA_948208565.1 Hura crepitans
TTTTAGAGGGTTTTATTCCCTCCATGGCTATCAATCACCTCGAAGTGTTTCTCTAATGAATGAGATCTCCCTCGGTGACCTAACTCGCATTTTGGCTGATTTGGCCTACCATGCTTGCTCAAAAGTATACGCCTAGGTACACTTACTTACCTTTTTATGCCTAATTGTGATATTGGTTTCCTTTTCCTTCATTTTTGCATTGTTTGGCATTTCTAGTTCGATAGATCCATGCAAACTTATTTTTGCTTAGGGTAGACTTAGTTTGTGTAGACCTTGTCTTTAGTTACTAGTTCCAGTATAGTCAACATAGAATGTTGAGATGTTCTGTATGTGGTAGATTAGCGGATGTATCGAAAACTGTATGTAGTCAATATAGACTTATATTTGTTTGTGTATGATATCCATGTGGACTAGTTGTATGTTGTGTATTCTAGATATTTAGTATTCTGTGCTAACTTATTGTGGCCTATCTGCTTATTGTTTGTGTGGACTTCCTTATTAAATTCTTAGTCTGTATGGAAATGTGTCTTGCTTATATGTGTTTACCACTTTATAGACTTATCTTAAGTGTGGAGGCACCCTGGTTAGATTGCAACAATGGTACTCTATGATGCCTATCTTGATCAAGAATAGGGTAAGAATACAGGATTCTAGATGTTCTTGGATCACTTGGTTGGCAGGGATTTTCGTCTGGATTTGTAGGCTCTCAGAGCTTTTTTGGATAGGTGGATAGACATGACACACACATTCCATATACCATTTAGAGAATTAGCCATAATGTGCTTTGATTAGGCTTTCATCATTGGAGTGTCATGCATACGACAAGCTATTACTTTCGATGCTTGCTACCGCTACCCCTCTCTTTGACTACAAGAGGTGAGGAAGTTATTAGGTTTTTCCCTCAGGCTCACTCTGGGAGCATCTGGTGCACTGACTTGCATGAGAGGTGGATGGATGTAATCCTATTGAGTTAGTTTGAGATCAATCAGTACGTGCACTGCTTCCTTCTATACTTATTAGGTATAAAATTATTTGCCAATGCTAATGTCAATGTGAGTTAGAGTTTCCTTCCTATCCTAGAGTAGGTTTAGAACATTAGCTCTTAGAACTGGTGCTATTCCTCTCTTGGCTGGGCTTTTCGAAGTATGGATATGGCTATTCGTACCAAGAAAATTCATTAATTTGTATAGGGCTTCATGTCAGGTGTTCTATTAAGTAATTTATTTTGATCCCTTTTTTTACTTCATGTAGTCTTTTATGATTTTAACCTTGTGCTTTTACTTTTATAGGTTGGGCGTATAAGTTGTATTTACTGCCTTGACCTTGCGAGCTTGACATCCTTTGTTGATACCCAGTGATGGACGGATGGGTTTAACCATCCTCAGGACCTTAGAATGCATCTTCTCTGAGGTAGCATCACTAATATCTTAGTTCTAGGACTTAGTTTAATATAAGTATTTCTTGCACATGAAAATTCATTATTAGTAATTTAGGTGATTATAACTAACACTTACCTTTACAGGTTAACTTGGCATAGTGGATTTTTTAGTTTGAAGAGATGCTAGATTTTTTACATTTTACTCGAGAATTATCTTCTCATAGAATGTTGCTGACCACTCTAGAGGCTTACTTATAGTTTCTGGGAGAGAGAGTAATAGGTTGGCATATGGGGCCTGATGCATATCATGTCCCTTAGAGTACTTTCGATTCGATATTATTTAGGAGGTATATTGATGAGCTAGAGTTTATGCAGGGCATAACTGCTAGTATCCTAAGAAGCACACTGGTAAAGAGCGATGGAGAGAGTTACCTTTCTTGGGCATTTACTCACTTGCTGCCTCGAGTTCCTTATACCTTAGGACCTTCTCCTTCTCAGGTGAATTGCTTAGTCTTTTACCCTTTATTTTTTCAAAACATCATCTAACTATGTGTTATGTTGTATCCTATTACCCCTCCTCTGAAGCTGGACCTTCTTTAGCAAAAAAAAGGGTGAGGACTATTCCTAGTTCTCTTAGTTCTTAATTTTCACCTCCTCCTGCTCGTACTGCCAGGAGTGGAGTCTTTAGTCCACCTGTTGGTTAGTCATCACTACCTAATGAAGTTGTGGGCACATTAATTGACATACCGGAGCTGAGATACAAGTGATATGGCACAGATAGAGAGTTGTCCTTTACTCGCCTTCATATTGAGGTTAATTGGCTAGGTCCCTTTGAGCTAGAGAACACCATATTGGTATGATAATTTTTACTGCTTTTTATTGCTTATTGTGTTATTCTGATTTAATGTGACCCTTTTTTCTTAATTTGAACAGTTAAAGAGGGCTCCAGTAGAGAGGATAGCTAATGTGGTAGAAGCCTTTAGAAAGGCAATAATTGATAAGACTCGAGTCACTGCTGTAAGCAATTTCTTACAATGGTTAGTTTATACAAGTGTGTATGTATGCATGTCATGCATTGATCCTTCATTCTTTTATAGAGTGAGTTGTCAAGGAGAGTTACTGCTCTTCGTGAGACTCAAAAAAAATTAAGGGCCTTAAAGATTTCTAAAAAGCTAGTGCTCTCGACTGATGATGAGGATACTGAGGATGAGGATGATACTGAAAAGTATAATAGATGGTAGCTTTATTATTATTTTTCTTGTGAATAAGCCCCACTTTTTTTATATACAAACATTAGTACTAATATTTTATTTTGAATATAATTTTGCATCCTTATATACAAAATGTTTGATAATTGATGACAAAATACACTATCCATAATGGATTTCCAACTCTATCACTATAAATCAATAATTTTTGACCATAAATGACCATAATCTATATTATTGCTATTCTATTAGAGGTTTAGTGACATTAAATGAGTGCTTTTTGTAGCAAGACTTGCTTAGAAAAGCTTGATAGCTCTTAGTCCGTGTGGACATGGTACATGAAGGTCCATGCTGACATTTGCCTTGATTGTTAACAAGTACTATTGTAAACCTATCTTAATAAGTCCGTACAGACCATGATGTCGATGTCGGATGTTTTGAGGTTATTGTGGACTTTCTCATGTGTTTTGGATTCCTTGTCTTAGTAGGAAAAAGAATAGTGAGGATTGCGGCCTATAAATACCTCCTTTCTCTTTTGTTCTTGCCATTCTTCACTATGTCTCTCTCTTTTAATCAACAATAGTCCAAAATTTTAGAATTAAAGAGTTTCTAGACTTCAAACATCCTTGCTTGCTTTTCTGCCCTTAGGTTTTTGAGAAAAGTGAGGATTGACCATAACTTTTTGAATGCTACTGCACAATACTAGGACCCTATTTTCAATGTGTTTATCTACAACGACCAAGAGATTATCCCAACTGTGGAAGAATTTGCTGATATTTTAAACTATCAAGTTACTTCAGATGATCCCTTAGGTCTTCCATCTTTTGAGGAGTATTATCCTATGGATATTATCTTTACTTTGGGCATTTCTCTTTCTATGGCTCAGAAGGTGATTTTAAGTGTGGGCTTGATTCCCTTGCAAGAAATTTTGGACTTTGATCACAAGTTTCCTATTAACTCCATGGAATGGGCGAAGTGCATGCTGCTATGTATCCTTGGCAATTAGTTAGTAGTTACTTTCAAGGATGGGCTTTGTGATTTAAAGTCCTCTAAATTTTGATCAAAATATGTTCTAATCATAGTCCTTTTGGCATCTTTTTAACGAAAACCATTCAAAGATTAGATGCTTTAAAGAGAGGGGACATTGACTTCGTAGGTGGAAGCCTACTTCTTTTATAGGCATGCATAGAGAGCCCTTGTGGGTTTTCCTTCTAACTTTCATTTTTAATTTTGATCCTAACTTTTGCCTAGTGCACCTATGAGGGTTTTCACACTAGTGGGTTTACCTAACTTTTGCTTAGGTGGTCCTTTATGGATTTTCCAACCTAATGGCATTTTTTTAGGATTTGGTTGTAGGAAAAAATGGGGATGCTTATACCTCCTCTAGAAAAGCTTTAGATTAAGTATGCTTTGAATCACCATTGTGAAAGGAAACTTAAGCAGAAATTAAGCACTTATAATCAATGGATTAAATGGTTTAGTACATTTGTTGCAATCCGATGGAGATGTCCTTGGTGGAAGATCAACCATTTTTCTTTATCTGGTCATTCAGGTTGTGTTCCCTTGATAGGATTGAGGCATGCCACATTTTATATCCCTTCTCGGATCCAGTGAGAATTTAGTCTGATGTAAAGGATCCCTTCTAAACCTTTGGGATTTCAAGGTGGACTTTTAACTCGGCATTTCTTACGTTCTTTTTCTGACTTGTGGAAGTGTCATGCTATACTGAGAGATATGCTTGACTATACAACTAACAACAACATAAATATAAGTGATGATTATAGAGATTAGATTCTAAGTACATTTAAAGACAATAAGACATTAGTACTAAAGAGAAAATGTGAGGATAAAACTTTTATGTTTGAAAAGAAAAGATGTATTTAGACTTTTCTTTTTAGGGTTCAGTTACTTGCATGATTTTTCTCACTTAATGAAAGCTTGCATATCAATGATCATGACTAAAGCATTCTTACTATTAATTGCATTTGAAATTAAGTTACTTAATCTTGGCAAATATATTAATTTCCTATTAATGATACTGTCATTACCAATTAGCCTTAAAAAGGTTTTCTTGATTGGACATTTTTTCTCAAATCCCATAACTTTTGCATGAAGTGCCTGATAGGTTTTCACCTCATCGGGGTATCCTAACTTTTGATGCCTTGTTTGGGTTTTCAATTTAGTGGACCTTTTTTTTCAATAGAAATACTTCTTTAGCTTATCCATGTTGACAGGTTTTGAGAATTCGTTGCCTTCTAAGTTTGAGATCTTAACACCTTTATATTTGAATACCTTCTTGACTAAGTATGGACCTTCCCAATTAGGCTTGAACTTTCCCTTAGGATCTGACAACAAAGGCTTAGTTTGTTTTAATACCAAATCACCTTCTTGTATGGGTCTAGGTTAGACTTTCTTATTGTAAACTCTAGCAATTCTCTTTTAGTACAATTGCATATGATAAAAAGCTTTAAGTCATTTTTCATCAATTAATGCCAATTGTTCATATCAATTTCTAGCTCATTCTACTTCTGGTATTTCTACTTCTAGCACAACCCTGAGTGAAGGAACTTTAATTTCTATTGGCAACACTACTTCCATTTCGTATACCAACAAATAGGGCATGGCTTGTGTAGATGTCCTAACAGTTGTTCTATATCCCTATAGTGCAAAAGGTAATATGTCTACCCAATCCTTATAGGTAACTGTCATTTTTTGCCAAATTTTCTTGATATTCTTATTGGCTACTTCAACTACCCCATTAGTTTGAGGTCGGTACAGAGAAGACTAGTGATGCTTAATTTTGAATTTCTGCAAGAGCTGCCTAGTTTCACCCTGGAATTATACTCCATTATATATGATGACTTGTTATAGCAATCCATACCTATAGATGATGTTTCTTTCAATAAATTTCACTATCTATTTTGCCCTCAGTTTGTTGAAAGATTCAGCTTCAACTTATTTTGAGAAGTAATCGATTGCTACCACTATATATCTATGCCTTTTAGTAGCTGACGACCTTATTTCCCTAATTATGACTATTCCTTATGTTGAAAATGGGCAAGGAGATGATAAATTGGTCAAGTCATTAGGGGCTAGGTGACTTAGGTTCCCATAGATCTGGCACTTGTGAAATTTTTTGACAAAGTTATAGAAATTTGTTTCTATGGTTAACAAGTAGTACCCTAATCACATGATTTTTTTAGCCAAGTTTTTCCCATTCATGTGAGGACCACAACACCTTTATACACTTCTATGAGTATTTTTTGAGCTTTCAATTCATCCACACATCTGAGCTGAATGCTATCCAACTACCTTTTGTATAACATTCCTTGGTAAGAAAGAATTGAGTTGATAATTTCTATAGGACCCTCTTATCTTTCTCAGTTGTATGGTCTGGGTATTATCTAGTTTCTAGGTATACTTGGATGTCATGGTACCAAGGCAAATTAACATTGGTTTTTTTTTTTTGGTTATAGTGCTAACTATTATTGTATAGGTGGGGAATCTCCATTTGTTAAAGTATATGGGTTTAGGTAAATCCTTTTTGGTGAGGTTTGAGACTAACATCAAAGTAGCTAGGGCATCTATGACTTGGTTTTATTCTCTGGGGATGTGATAGAAAGTGCATTGATCAAATCCTTCTGATAGATCTATGAGTATTCTAACATACTTGCTTAAATTCTCATCCTTGATCTCTCAGTCACCTTTCACTTATTGTGTGACTAACATAGAATCCCTATAGACATCAATTACTTTTTCCCTTTGCTGATATAAAGTTTTGAGGCCATAGACGGATGCTTCATATTCTGCTATATTATTAGTTACATGTAATTCCAACTTCCTGGCTAGGAATATCTTCTCACCCTTTAGATTGATGAGTAATACATCAGCTTCTGCACGTTTTTGGTTTACAGCTTTATCAAAGAACTTTTTCCATCCTTCCTGGTATATTACCCCCAAGTGTTCATCTAGAAATTCAAATTCTTCTTGTTTTCCTTTGATTAGGTGTTATGCTAAGAATTCAGCTACTGCTTGGCCCTTAAACCTCCTTTTAGTGACATAGGAGATGTCAAACTCTTGCAAGAGTAGAATCCAATGACCTATCTTACATATTAAAGAAGGTGCAGTTTGCAAGTACTTGAGGGGATCATATTTTGCTACCACCTCTACCTTGTATGATTAAAAGTAGTGGTGCAACTTTTTAGAGACCTAAATTTCTCCCAAACATATCTTTTCCACTTTTGCATACTTTTGTTCGTATGGGATCAATTTCTTGCTTAGGTAATAGACTGCATTTCAACCCCGGACTTGTATGCTTGTGCGATGAGAGCTCCTATGGAAGATTCTTCAACTGCCAATATAAGATTAAAGATTTTCCAAGTTGTAGTGGTCTTATTACAGGAGGTTTGGTTATATACTGCTTGATGGCTTAAAAAGCTTTCTCACTATCTCCATTCCATTCTTTTAGTTGTCTATTACGTAATAAGTTAAATATAGGCTCACAAATTGATGTAAATTTGGTTATGAACTGGCTGATATATTATAGTTTACCTAGGAATCTCCTAACTTCCTTTTCTAATCGAAGTGTAAGCATTTCTAAGATCGCTTTTACCTTGTCTAGATTTACTTCAATCCTAATTTTGCTGACCATGAATCCCAATAACTTTCCTAACGTGACTCTAAAAATGCATTTTTAGGGTTAAGCCTTATGTTGAATTGGCCTAATCTTTGGAAGAACTTTTCTAATACTTCAAAGTGTCCTTCTTTTTCAGTAAACTTCACCATCATATCGTCTATATAGACCTTAACTTCCTTATGCATAATGTCATGGTTGCTTTTGCATTCTTTAGTTTGAAAGGCATCACCTTGTAGTAGTATGTCCCCCATTCAATTATAGAGGCCATTTTGCATTTGTCAATCACCTTCATAAAATTTGGTTATACCTTAAAAATCCATCGACAAATGAGTACATGGCTACCATAGCTACATTATCAACTAGTACATTAATGTAAGGCAAGGGAAAGTCATCCTTAGGGCATGTTTTGTTCAAGTCCTAGTAATCAACACACATTCTAACCTTTTTATCTTTCTTAGGTATTGGAACTATGTTAGCTAACCAAGTAGGGAAGATAATCTCTTCAATGAACTTGGCTTTGAGCAGCTTGACAACTTTTTCCTTTACCTTTTCTACCCATTTGGGTTGCATCCTTTTGAGCTTTTGTTGTACTAGATTAGTGTGATCATATGTGGAATGGTGTGTTCTGCAACTTCACGATCAATGCCTGGCATGTCCTGATAACTCCAAGTGAAGATTCTTTCATATTTTTTTTAGTAATCTCTCAAATTTTTTCCTTTTATCGACAGTAGTATCATGGGGAATTGATATATTTTTAGGTTGTTCACTTGTACCAAGATTAAATGGATTAGTTTTAATGCAATTAATGTAAAAAATGCTCATGTGATGATTGCTTGGATGCATGATAGAATCAGGAAAAACATCACACAAATAAGCAAACTCTTTATTCATTTTGTTAGAAAAAAATTATTTGCCTCAAAGAGGTCACAAAGATACATTTCATCTATATGTAAATCAGAATCTAAATTAAACACATTCTCAGGAGAGCTGGAGTAGACTTCTTTAATAGCTGGTAGCTTAGAAAAGACTTCTTTCACCTACTGGATCTGAGTGAGGTGGCTTGATTCCTAATCAACAACATCTGTAAAGATCCCAAAGCTTAGCTTGTAGTACCTATCCACCATTGTAGGTTCTGGAGTCCTATTTACTTTGTAATCTTTTGTTTGACAAAATAGTCCCTTAGAGAATTCTCTTTCTTCAAGTTCCCCCTTTGTTTGGGTTATACCCCAATCCTCTTATGTCCTTTTGAGTGTGGAGCTACAGTGGTTTAGTTATGCCTTATAAATTCTTCCCTAAACTAGCACTAAGGAAGAAATCTATTTTTTTCATCATCTTAAACATCATGGGGTCTATATAGTCTTCATAGATCTCGACAATGTGAAATCTAGTTAAAAACTGATTAGCAATAGCTAAGGTAGAGACTGTATGATCGATTTCAGCCTTTATGGTGATAATGTTACCTTAATATGGGAACTTGATCATTTGATGCAAGGTAAATGGAACTCCTCTAAGTTTATGGAACTAAGGCCTCCCTAGCAGAATAGATAATATAGCTAGGATATCAATCACAATGAATCCATATCATCCATAATTAGGCCTACTTGAACTTTAATAGTATAAGAGCCTTCAATTTATCTTTCTATGTCATCATATACTCTGATAGTAATTGTTGAAGGGGTTATATCCTCCTTCTTGTTTCCCAAACCAGATAAGAATTTAGCTGGGCAAATACACAATGAGGGACTTATCATTAACCATGGCACACCCCATCTTTTTCTTAATTATTTTGGCCTTAATGAAAAGAGGCCGAATATGTTCCCTTCCTTCTAAGGGTAAGTCAACATCAGAGAAGGTAATTAGGCCTATCTTACCTATTTTCATCACTTGTACTAGCTCATTAGGGGTGATAGTGGTAGATATAACAACTTGACTTAAGGCTTTGACTATCTTTTGCCTATGGTCCTTTGATGACATCAATAAGTCCTAGATGCTATAGTTAGCTTGGGTCTTTTTTAGCTACTTTAACACTTTATCATGCTCAACTTCCTTAGTTTAGGGCTTTTTTTAGGGTAAGATCTGACCATTCTTGTTAACTCTCTCCACCGTTTCTCGTGGCTCTCTCTTTCCCTCTTAAGAATCTTTATCAAAAGATTCATCCCAGAAGCTTTTGCTCTCCCCAAGCTCACTATCACTCTCACTCTCTTAGAAGCTAGTTAAAAGAATGGATTCACTCTCTCTCACCCCTTATAGATTTCTTAGTTAGATTCATAAATTTCTTTAAGCATGTATTCTTTAGGGACTCCAAATTTGAGAAGGCAAGAAGCTTGGTTTTTGGGTAAGGGATTTGAGATGGCTTCTAGATCAATTTTTTACTTTGAATCTATGAGGTTTTGGATGGATTTTCTGAGGAGTTTGTAGTTGTCAGTAAGGTGTCTAGTTTGTTAGTGACAAGTACAATATTGGTTATTTTTATGATTGGGTGGTAATAGTCCATTAGGTGGTTAAGGTGGAAGTGGTTGTAACTTACCCTCCTTGGTGAGTTTTCTTAAAAACCATGACAAAGATTTTCCTAAGTTAGAATACCTTTTGCCTTGGACAACATACACATCGGCTATTTTGTTTGCACCTCCAGTGGTATTGCTTGTGAAATATAGATTATTTGTCTTTTTGAACCCCTTATTCTGATACTTTGCTTCTAGATCAATGGTAATGTCTTTCAATTATTCTCAGGTGGTGATACCTTTAGCAATTAGCCCACTATTCATGTAACTATTTGAATTTTTTATGAACATCTTAATTTGATCAATTTCCTCAGGCTTATTCCTCAT
>CANXYI011628888.1:0-10680 GCA_948208565.1 Hura crepitans
GTTGATTAGTGATATTGTATGTGAGATTGTTGATTATAAAGAGCTTAAGGCTCATTGAGTTTATGTTGTGTTTTGAAGGGTCAGGAGGACCCATTTAAGTTAGAGATAAATGTATTGATTATATAGAAGTGTTTTTGAACAGGTAAAAATTTGGGAAAATGTTTCGGTACAGCTGTTATGCTACAAGATTTCTGACACAGTGACCCCATATTTATTTTAATTCATGTGCCAAAAAGGTTTTTGATGTTTTATTTTATTTTTAGTTCAAGAAATATTTTCTTATATAAAAGTTTTAAATTTTAAGTGATTTTGGATAATGATCTAGATATCATTTTGCATGCATGCATCCCTCATTTAGGTCTGGTGTACGGATCGAGGGCACCACACCATTATGCCTCCAAGCCTTCAAAAACTTCAATTCACATCTTAAACATCATACCAAATATCAATATAGGCACACATTCCCTATCTTGAACATAATTAACTTCACACTTAGGTTAATGTATTATCTATGATATGCACAAAATTTAAGATTACACTCTCAAATATATATACTATTAGGCCATTCATCTAAACATTACGGATAATTACATTTCTTACATCATTCTCTCCTATTCTTCTTCTGTCAGTTTCTTCTATCATTTTTTTAGGTAGCTCCACCATCAGCCCCGGTCATCGACCATCATCTAGTAACATCACCACCAAATCACATTAAAGGCTATATAGCCATCAATCCCTGTGACCAGTGCTCTTTCCCAGTCTAGCTTGCCTCCTTTTCCCTCTTGCTCTTTCTCTTTTTCTCATTTTCTATCTTCTTTTCTTTTTTTCTTTTTATTTCTTTTACTCAATCAAGACTTATGGCTGCAAAAATTTGCTTGCAAAAATTTCTTTATAATCCCTATTCCTTTTATTTTATATATATTAACACCCTTATTCACTTATTACATTCCCATTATATGGATTATAACTTCCTTTGAACCAATAAAAAAACCCTAATTCAACTTTTAAATCATTTAAAATTCTAAAATAACTTCTTTAATGATTCCTAATTTAAGTGCTCAATATTTTGGCACTATACACAACCTCAAAAAGATCTCAAGAATTACATTATGTTTAAACAACCAATCCATTCCTAAAATGACATCAAACTCGTTGAAAGGCAATTCAATAAGATTGGCAAGAAAGGTTTATCTTTGGATAGTCAGTGGATAACTTTTAAATATTATATCAATAATCACATATTACCCTATCAAATTACAGACCAAGATTTCTATGTCTAGAGGTTCTAATTATAACCTTCTATCTCATGTTAGTGTAATACATACATATTATTGTGTAGAGCCCAAATCAATTAATGCCAAAATAGGTAAACTAAAAAATAGAATATACCATCAATAACATCAGGTGAGTACATATCTTCTCAAGCCCAGACAGCATGCTACTTTGCTAGGGCCCGAGCCTCTATCATCTAATAAGATTCTTGTCAAGGCCTCTAGTTACCATTAGCTTTATCTCCCCTATTATCTCTTTAGATCCTAGCTAAGGTGGGTGATAAAGCTTGAAGTTAAGTAGAGTTATCTATCTTCTTTGAGCACTCTTTTTGATAATGCCTATTGGATCTATATCCATAACATGTAATAGGGATGGTTCTCTAGCATAGCCCTTTATGTCTCCTACTACATGTCTGATAAGAAAGAAAACTGCTTCTAGTTATAGAGATTGGTGCATTAGAAGCTAATATCTATTGACATGGTCTAAACTGCACTCTTTGCCTAGATCTCTATGTCTGAGCTAGCCTCTGATATGATTGAGCAACTAGATTCTCTCTACATGTTGCTCACTTTTGGAGCTAAGCTAGTGTATCATGTAGTGAATGATCTCTATTTCTTTAAGTTCTTCCTCTATTCTTTCAATATATCTTCTACTGCATATGCTACCACGACTAGTTTAGCAAAATCATTTATTTTATTCAATGCCATTTACAATATAATCTATATGTTAAGGCCTTTTTCAAACCTCATGCATTTGTCTTCCTCAGTACAGATTATCTACCTTGCATACCTACTCAATTTGGAGAACTCTTTCTCATATTTTGCAATTGATCGTCCTTTTAATTTCACAACAATAAATTCTTGTCTTTTCTTTTATACATATGTCACCGTGATGTACCTCTTCTTAAACTCCTACAAGAAAAACTCCCAAGTCATAACTATAGTAGATTTACAATCCAAAAATATTTTCTGCCAAAGATATGCCTCTGCCTATAATAGTGATATCACACAAATCAGACACTCTTTTAGAGTGTATTTTAGTTTCTCCAAAATCTGTTTTATTCTCTGTAGCTAGTATTTAGCCTTGGTTGCATCATCTATGTCAGCTCCTTTAAAATCAATGGCTCTCAACTTTTTGACTTATTCAAGGTAAGTTTTCTAAAGAGCCTATGGTGGTTATTATTGATGTCGATTTAGTAGTGGTGGCACCAGTAGTGGTTGATATGGAATAGCTATTGCAATAGTTTGTCTCAATAAGTTAGTCATTTGCTAAATCCATTGTGGGGGTGCTTGTGCTTGTGCTAGCTAGGCAAATACAAATTGTGTTGTATCATTGGGCATTAATGCTTTTGCATGTGTTGACTCATTAACTATTTTTGGGGCATAACTCTACACCTCCTCTTTTTCACTAACTAGCAACCTTGATTCACTTATCTTTAATCCATACCAAAAAAATAAACATCAGCCTCAAGTAGTATAATGTCGTGTAATGTATATACATATCAACCCTATAGCACTCATGTGCAATCTAATGCACCTAGAAATGCCTAAATCTAAGCTCTAATAACTAGTAAGCAGATCTAAAATTGGGATGCCACTTTGAGACACCTCCTACCCGAACCGTTACCTATTTAAATAAGAGATGACACAAAAATAAACTTATATTAACTTAAGCATTATCTTTTTCAAACTCTATTATATGAAAAGTATACATATTATCATAGCCATCTTATTACAACAAAATTTTGGTAGCATAACAACAACAGCATGACATATCCCAAAATAAAACCTATAAAAAACAACACTTCCATATCATCCCAATCATCAACCATTAACTTAGACCCTTTTGGTCCTCATCTTATCTCAATATCCCAAGTAATCATATTGTAACATGTACTCTCATTCACACATATGCAAATCACAGGAATATAACATGTATAATATGTTTACAACCTAACATACCATATCATAAAAGATATCATAATACTGTAGTCTAAATATGCTTACATATGAGTGCCATTTACTTATATTATTTCATCACACAATCAAAACCAAAATATATCAAAAACGTTTGAGAAATCTACTTGGCACTATGCTACTGTTGTCGAGGCTAGCTATCTACTACCTACACATAAAAAATACAATGCGCTAACCATAAAGCTTAGTTGTGTATTCAATAAAATATACTTACACACATATGCACACAAACACACATTAAGCATGTAATGCCATACAATCATATCATACCAAATGCACACACATCATTCTGCTTATTGTTTACATTTATATGCTTGTTACATTGCCTTATTCCAATTATTTAAGTGCTTTAAGTCTTTTATTCATCACATATGTATTACATATAATTTCTATCACATAGTTAATTGACTAGCCCATATAAGATAGACACGAATCCTAATGCTAAATATCTAGATCTTGGTGTGCAGTTGCCCATATTTTAGACCTAATGGCTATTGCACTAGCATGATAGGTTATCAATAATGTGTAGTGATCCTGTTGAACCTCTCTACAGCTGCAACTATATAAATTATGTCTAGTGGTTTTATCGAAGCTACCGGCAGCTACACCCACATAAATAATCATGATATGTCAATGTATAACATATTATCGCAATGTACGATATATGTATGTGTACTAGCCCAATAGACCTAACAATGGCCACACCTATTTAAAAATGATACCAAATATCTAATAGCTACTAATTCCCTTGTTAAGCACATATGGTCAATCTATCTAATAGTTTGTCAAACACATATGGGCTTTTAACACTTTACATTATACGATTTTTATGTTACATGTTCTTATTACATGACACATAATCACATTCATATCTTTCTTTACCTTATTGATGCCATTATGTTCCATACAAAATTCTCATTTGAGGACTTATATTCTATAATCACAATTGACATCCCAATTATACTTAAAATACAACTTATGTTTCATTGCAATATACATGAAATCAACACATGCACACACAAAATGCATACATACATAATGTACCAAATCTTTAACATAATGCATTTTTTCATCAAACATTATTCTAACATAATTAATTACCCAAATATAGCTCAAATATAAGCATTTTACACATATTGTCAAAAATTACCACTTTTCCCTTTTATTACATAATATACAACCAAGTATATATTTTATCCATATACTAATTTTATCACTATTTCTCTACTTTTTCATTTATTTAGCATATATTAAACATTATTATGCCATCATTATTATTTTAGGACAATTTATACTACTAAATCTATAACATCCATAATAGGTAATTAAACAAAAAATGCATAAATAATTAATATGTATATATATTTTACTGAATACACTTATAGAGTGATTTATCAGTGTCCCAAATAACACTTTATTGCTTCTGTTTGCCTTTAGCTTGCCACTCAATCTTATTCTCTAAGTTCCATGATAGGTAATTGGTTAGAAAAATTCATAGAAAAATCTACATGAATCAAAACTCAAAAATAACACCCGTACTGTAATTTTGAGCACCCATAATAACATAGAAAGATATTAAAACCCAAAAAATATGCTCACCTTACTTATGGATTTTCAAAACCCTAACTTTGATTTCTTCTCTTTTTCCATAAAAACTTTATTTTCTCATGAAATAAATAGCAAAATAAAAAAGTAAACGTGATGAGGATCGATTTAAGTATAATATCAGAGGGGTTCTCATGTGTTTTTGGGATTTTTGATGAAAAAAATGGTGAAATGGCCTTTAATGGTGGGTGGTGTTGACCTTCACTAGAGGAAGAAGAAGATGAATGACTAATCTTTCATGTTACATTCACATAAGCCATCTTTATATTTTAAACACATGGATAGCCACAATTTTGCCACATAATGATCTAGCGGTTCATTCTTTTTCCTAGTTTTCTTTTAATCTTTTAAAATTTATTCTCAAACTTTTTGATCACCAAAATTACTTCTCAAGACACCAAAAATTGTAGAATTTTATCATTAAGGGCCTCCTTTAAGTTCATGCAAAAAAAACAAAGAAAACATGCTTAACATTTCAATTGTGTAAATAAGAAATTCAAAAGAAATACTTATCAATGTCAAAAAATTATAATTCCTTCACCATTAGACTAGTTAGAATTTTTAACCTTTAACATATGCTATTTTTGGGTTAGTTCGGGCACATACCGACCTTTTTATATCACAACTTAAACTAAGGTCAGATTTCACTAAATATTAATGTAAAAGAATTTTCTAGTTCAATAGCTATTTTTAATTCTTTTGTTTTTGACCTTATTTTGCCTTTTAAAGTTTCATGACAAGTACTCCACTTTAGGTCACCTTATTGGGGCTGAATACTTGAGAATCCTAATCGTAACCTGAGAAGTACTATTTATGAAGCCAGGTTTTACGGGGGTTACAAATCTTCCCTTCTTAAGAAATTTTGTCCTCGAAATTTACTTGGTTCAAAAAGATGTGGATATTGCTCCTTCATCTATTACTCACTTTCCCAAGTTGCTTTTTATGAGTTGTGATGTCTCTATAGCACCTTCATTAATGGCACTATTTTATTACATAATTCTTTCACTTCACATGCCAAAATTTGAATATGCTCTTCTTTATATGAGAGATCTCTCTGTACTTTTACTTCTTCTATTGTTGTCACATAAGAAGGATCTAATCTACATTGCTTTAGCATGGAAACATGAAAACATCATGTATCTGATGTAACTATTATGGCAATACTAATCAATATGCCACTAGTCCCACATATTTTATTATCTTATATAGACTAATGAATTGTGAACTCAACTTGCCCCTCTTGTAAAATCTCTGTACCTTCTTCCAAGGTGACACTTTAAGAAAAACCATATCTCCCACTTTATATTCAATTGGTTTTTTTAAAATTTGCACATGATTTATGTCTGTTCGTAGCTACTTTTAACTGATCTCTAATAATTTGGATTTTTTTCTTTTGCATCTTTTAACAATCCAGTCCCATTACCTTATTTTTACCCACTTCACTCTAACATAATGGAGTTCTACATTTTCTTTCATATAAAGCTTTATACAGTGCCATTGGAAAACTTACTTGTTGACTATTATTGTATGCAAATTCTGTAAATGATAGAAATTGATCCTAATTACCTTTGAAATCAATGGCACAACTCCTAAGCACATCTTTAAGCACCTGAATAAGTCATTCTTGTTGACCATCTATTTATGAATAAAAATTAGTACTGAATGTAAGACGACTGCCCAGAGTATTATGTAACTTTTTTTAAAAATCTTAACGTAAATCTCGGGTCTCTATATGATATGATGGCTAGAACACATCTAACTTAATAATCTCATCTATGTATACCTAAGTGAGTTTCTCCAGTGAACAAACTATCTTGATAAGAATGAAATGTGTTATCTTTATCCATCTATTCATAATTACCCATACAGTATCACATTTACTCCTGGTCATAGGTAATCAAATAACAAAATCCATGGTAACTCTCTTCCATTACCACTCTTGTATTGCTATAGGTTGAAAAAATCTAGAAGTAATTTAGTGTTTTACTTTCACTTTGTAAATAGGACTTTTTTAGGTATTCAGACTCTAACCTGACCTGAAAAGCTCGTAGTGCAACCCGAAATGTGAAAAAAATGGGAATATATGGCAAAAGTGAAAGGCTTGGGCCTCTAACACTGATTCCAATGGGGGTATGGGGGGTGAAGCCTCCATGTTATATACCTATTCACCTTTTTTGGCCTATGATGATAACTAGAGATAGGCTCAAGCAACAAAGTAAGTAACTTGAAACCTAAGTTCGCATGAACTAGTCGACATATAAACAATACCTATTTACACTTTATTACTTATTCTAGGTTTGTAATAGATAGTTAATAACTTATTTTACATGCCAAACACCTAAACTTCACATCAAATAGTTTTCCATCTATTAAATGGTGTTTTTCCTAACAAAAATGGATTTGTATTTTCTTAATCAAAAGTCACAATAATAAAATGTATTTTTAAAGGTCAATCTCCTAGAGATGGGATTTAGGCAATTATCACCAATTCTTATGCAATTATGGGTAATTGTCAGGTCAAATAACAACTAATCAATAACTCACTTTCTAGATATACAAATACATTTGTTAAATATTGCGCTTTACTTTCTTTACATGAAAAGGTGACATAAAAACTTTAAATATAATGTATGCTCAATTGAAAAGGGATTGATAAACGTTACAATATAAAAGAAGGCATATTATTTGGACATAAATAAGATCTAAATTTTGAACCTTTCTAGTATAGAAGATCAGAGGTCCTGGTGTAGAGGCTAGGTGGCGACTCCACTAACCACTCTCGTCCCCGGTAAAAATATCATAATCTCTACACACTTGTTGACAAGTAAGATATCTGGAAACATATTTAGCTACATCTTTCTTCATTCCATGCCACTAATAATATGGCTTCAAATAAAGAAATGTTTTTGTGCTCTTAGGATATATAGCATAAGGTGAATTGTGAGCTTCCTACAATATTTGTTGCTTGATGTCCTTCACATTAGGCACACATAGCCTACCATGGTAATAGAAATAGCCATCTCTTTTAATTTCATACTTAGTAGGTTTCCCTCTTTGATCAAATTCATTACATGCATGAGTTGATTATCATCATTCTAAGCCTCTTTTACCTATTTAATCAAGCTGGATTTTACTTGGAGTTCTGCTAACAAAGCTCTATTTTCTTGACTCTCCAATTAAAGATTCATTGCTTTTAAGGCATATAGAAATCTTCAGCTCAATGCATCTACTACTACATTTCCCTTACCTAGATGGTAATCTATCACACAATCATAGTCTTTGATCAATTCCATCTGCCTTTGTTGTGTCAAGTTCAATTCCTTTTGAATGGGAAGATATTTCAAACTCTTATGATCTATATATATGTAGCATTTTTCACCATAAAGATAATAACTCTATATCTTTAAAGCTTTAACAATAGCAGCTAGCCCTAGATCATGAGTTAGATAATTCTTTTTATAAAGCTTTAACTACCTGGATGCATAAGCCACTACTGTACCATCCTGTATTAACACACACTTAAGCCTATTGTTAGAAGTGTCACTATAAATAACAAAATCCTTCCACATCTCTAGTAGTGTAAGAATAAGGGCTTTTGTTAACATGGTCTTTAATTTACCAAAACTCTCTTGGCATTTCTTATCCAACTCAAATCTCACATCCTTCCTTAATAATCATGTCATAGGAGCTCCAATAAGTGAAAATCCTTTTACAATTTGCCTAAAGTATCAAGCTAATCGTAAGAAACTCCTAATTTCTATCACATTTCTCAGAGGTTTCCACTCTAATATAGCCTTAATCTTTCTGAGGTCTACTCTAATTCTTTTAGCTGAAGTAATATGTCCTAAAAGTGCTACTTCATCTAATCAAAACTCATACTTGCTTAATTTAGCATAAAGTTGCTTCTCTCTCGAAGTTTGCAATACCAACTTGAGATATTGTTCATTATCATCTCTGATCTTAGAGTATACTAGAATATCATTAATGAACACCATAACAAACTTGTCCAAATATAGCCTGAATATCATATTCATCAAATCCATGAATGTGGCTAGGGTATTAGTTAGCCCAAAAGGCATCACCAAAAACTCATAATGCCCATATCTAGTGCAAAAAGCTATTTTAGCCGCATAAGACTCTTTTAACCAAAGTTGATAATACCTAGATCTCAAGTTAATCATTGAAAATGCACCAGTTATTCTAAGTTGATAAAAAAATCATTGATCCAAGGTAGTGAGTATCTATTCTTAATCATCACTTTATTCAACTACCTATAGTCTATATAAAGTCTTAGGGTAACATCTTTCTTTTTCACAAATAGCACTTTATGCACCCTATGGTGAAACACTTCATGTAATAAACCCTTTATCCAAATAGCTCTTATTACTGCAACTTTAATTCTTTTAGTTTTATTAGAGCCATTCTATAAGGGGCTATAGAAACTAGGGATGTGCCTAGATACACTTCAAAAGGAAATTCAAGCTTACACTTAGGTGGTAATCCATGTAACTCATCTAGAAAGACATTAAAAAACTTTATGACTATAGGTATCTAACTGATATCATGTTCCACCTTTTCTACATCAACTACATGTGCCAAATATGCTTGACAACCTATTTCAACCATGCATCTTTCTATTACTAAAAAAATAACAATAAACAAAAAGTCCTTTCTTTTGTTAACAACTGTGAATTCATCTCCATCTATTTTTTAAAGAGAAGCCACTTTTGTCTACAATCCACCCTAGCATGATGTCTAGACAACCAATCCATTCCCAAAATGAGATCAAACTCATTAAAAAGGAAATTCAATAAGATTGGTAGGAAAGGTCTATCCTTGGATAGCCAATAGATAATTCTTACATATTCTATCAACAATCACATGTTGCCATATTGAATTACTGACAATAATTTCTATGTCTAGCAATTTTGATTGTAACCCTCTATTTCGTGCTAGTGTAGTACATACATATGACTATGTGGAGCCTATATCAATTAATGCCTAAATAGGTAAAGTAAAGAAATATAATGTACCAACCATAACATTAGGTGAGTTTGTATACTCTCGAGCCCTGATAGATTATTGTCATGTTAGATCTTGAGCCTCTATCCTCTGATAGATTCTATTTAGGGCCTCTGACTACCACTAGCTTTATCTCTTTTTTTCTTTCTCTAGCTCTTAATTAGGGCTAGTGATGAAGCTTAAAGTTAAGTGAAGTTATATGTGTTCTCTGAGCAATCTTTTTTATAATGCCTTATGGATCCACATCCATAACATGCATCGAGGATAGTTCTTTAGCCTACTCCTCTATGTCTCCTACTGCATGTCTAACAAGTAGGAAAAGTGCTCCTAGCAATAAAAATTGGCACTCTATAAGCCGGTGTCTGATGATGTGGTCTAAACTACCCTCTTTGCCTAGATCTCTGTATTTAAGCTGGCCTCTGATATAATTGAATAGCTAGATTCTCATTTTATCTCTTCCTCACTCTTAAAGCTAAGCTAGTCTATCTTACAGTGAATGATCTCTTTTTCTACTAGTTATCCCTCTATTCTTTCAATATATCTTCCACTGCAAATGCTACCATGACTAACTTGGCAAAATCACTAATCTTATTCACTACCATCTGCAATCTAATCTCTATGTTGTGGCCTTTTTCAAACCTGCTACATCTATCTTCCTTAGTAGGGATTGTCTCCTTTTTATAGATGCTCAATCTAGAGAACTCCTTCTCATATTCTACAATTGATCATCCTTTCTATTTCAGAACAAGAAATTCTTGTCTTTTCTTTTCTACATATGCCTATGTGATGTAACTCTTCCTAAACA
>CANXYI011628992.1:0-15578 GCA_948208565.1 Hura crepitans
TTTTGTTATCCAAAAGCACTTTAAATTTAAAAATTATATAAGAAAACATTTCTTGACTGAAATATGAGATACAACATTAAAAATCCTTTTTGGCATGCAAATCTATGCAAATATTAGGGTTATCGTGTCGAAAATCCAATAGCATAAGAGCTGTGTCAGGACACTTTCCCAAAATTTTACCTGCTAAAAAAACTTCTATATAATCAATAAACTCTTCTCCATCTCATATGGAAACTCATTAATCAACACATAAACATGTAAGAAGTAGAAAAACAAAATCAATAGTTATAATATTTTAGCTTCACTACAAAATGCATATTAGACCTAATCACTCTGTGATCACGAGTGCATATTAACTATTATCCCATTACATTTACATCGTAACTACTATTACAAAAACTACAAAAATACCCACACTGGGGTTATCTTCATGTCTCTTGATATGTAGAAGCTTTGGCTCTAATCTACTACCCAGTTACCTACCCATCGCAAATAAGCAATGCGCTAAGCTTTCACTTAGTGGTGTAATCACTTTAACTTGTAAAAATGTTAGTTTTAGCATATCTATATATACACATAAGCCATTATTGATTTAATATCGCAATAAACAATTTTGATGTCTTATATGCAAACGTGCACATTTCTTGTAATACTCATGCCCTTAAAATATCGAACATGCAAAAAATCACAAGCATCATGTAATAATCATTTATAAGCTATGATGCACAACATATATCATATCATTATCAAAATAGCATGTAAGCTATCATACCATAATCATACATTGCAAAGAAAAATGACATACATGTGTTTTGGGTCATAATTGCCCTTATTCACTCATAGACTTATATATGCACATCGTAGTCATAATTACATCATTTATAGGCATATGAAGATAAAAATCATAATTGAACACCTTAAGACCAATTTTTATGTCATTTAGCCTACTTATATCCATATGTCATATATTAAAGCCATATAATATATAATTCCAATTTATTTATTTTTGAGTGATTTTGATTGGTTAACTTAAGCTTATGTCAAAAAGATAACTAACTAAGGCTGGGTAATAGAATTACTTAGGCTTGAAGGCACTCATGCCCATAGGTATATATACTTAGGCCCGAAGGCTCTCATATCTATAGATGTGTATCACTTAGGCCCGAAGGCTCTCAAATCAGTAGATGCATAACATATAGGCTCAAAGGCTCTCATACCCTTAGGTACATAATCTTAGGCCCAAAGGCACTTACATCCCCAAATGCATATTCTTATGCCCGAAGGCTCTCACATACATAGATGCATAAACAAACTTAGGCCTGTAGGCTCTCATGCTTATTAGCACATAAAATAATGACCTATAGGTCTCATACCCCTAAGGTATGCTAATAGCCGCTACAATCCTAGTTGATCAGTCAACCTATCCAAACTAGGTTGTCTAACTATATAGGCATTATTAAACATGTCATTATGTGTCATTTTAACCAATTTAACTTTTATATTATTATATTACTTAAAATCACCATTGTCTTCATTGCACCTTTGCATGGCCTATATATATACACTAGGCCAACTTAGGCCTATTGATGTACATTACACCCATAGGACTCATTTCCTCAGTGTAATGGCAACAAAACACAACAACATAACATTATGCAAATCAAAACCCAAATATTAATTCAAATACTCATTTTATGGCATTTTCTAATATTTGTATTCAAATGGTCATACATTGCCTCATTATGCATTTATAACACATGTATCATAATTATATGACTAAAATCCATCTTAAGCATATTGGCACATCGCATTCATGCACATACAGTACTTTTTAATCGATAAGAACATTCACACCCACATTAGTGCACTTATCCATTCAAGTAGGCATAATATTGCACACTTATATATCAAGTCATTCCATGGCATTCTACTATACTTTATATCCATTGCATATGTTTAAAATCATGCACAACCATACACATGCATTTCTAGGCATATGGCACATAATCATGGCATACTCGATTTTCAACCTATATAATGCATTTATAAGCTCAACATTAATATTCTTGCAATTTCATCACTCGTAATCACACCAAACCATCATATATCATGCTTGCATTATGTCATTCATCATAAATTTCTACTTATAGCATTTATTACTTTTTTAGGCATTTAATCACATTTATTACCAATATAGACATAAAAGCACATAACATAATAAAATGCAAATTTTGCACAATTTAAAGTGATTACACATACCAAACAAGGTCGTATGGGACACCTAAAGTTGGCTTAGGCTTTCTCCTTACCACATAAGACTCGGGTCAATGCATCACCTACAAATACAAAATGATACAAAAATAAAAAATGAATATAAAATAATATAAACATCGAAAAAATATTTTGAGCCTATATATGTAACCTATAACATCTAAGGAACCTATGAAAAATAAAATTAGCAAAAAAGAAAAACTCAAGAGTCAGAAGGTTACTATTCACCTTAGGATTTTTCTTGATTTTTCTCCCAAAATACTCTGCCATTCCTGAGATTTTGGTATCCATAAACTTATCTCGGGACTCTCTTTAGATCGACTATAGGCTTATGGAGTGGGTGGCTTTATAGAGTGAGAAATCAAAAGGGAGAAAGTGAGTGAGAGGGGGAAAGAAATTTTAGAGTAGGAGGAGGTAGAGGGTGTGTTATGGTGTGTATGAGAGGAAAATAAAATTTCCCTTAATTATACTTTTCTATAAATAATTTTATCTTCATTCAAAAATTATTATAATCGATATGAATGTCAATTTTTCCCTAATTTGTCCCCAAAATTCTATTAATCCACGCCCTAAATCCTTTTAAAATCTCAAGCCTAAATTATGACGATAACTTAAAAAATTAATATATTTTATGTCCTAAAAATTAGGTAAAAATATTTCTCGAACTTGAAAAATTCCTATTACAAAGCCATTTGACAATTCGGAATATTTGAATATCAAGTTGTAACCTTTTTAGATTATTTTGAGCAACGTTTTATTTATTTTACAATTTAGCTTTGCTATGGTACTATTTACAGGACATTGTCGTAAAATCTTAATTAATGTTGTTAACCATCTGAAAAACTTTAGATTAGCTTTAAACTTTGCCCAAAATTCTCTTGTAATTAATACTCCCCGTCTGTATGCTTAATACAACTTGGGTTTCAAAAAATACTATTCATCCCGAGAAAGTACTATTCACGAGAGACGTGATTTTCGAGTTTTTACAAGGAGACCTTTCCTTTTGTTATATTTTGATGATTTATGTAAATTATGTGATGTATAGACTATAAGAAAGTGTACTATTATGTTGGTTATGTATTGTTTTAGGCCTAAGCCATAATTTGTAATATTTTGTAGTTCTGCAAATAGGTATGTAATTATTAACCTAAAATGTTTTTATGCTGATTATGCATGTCTGATGTCTCTTTCTGAGGTTGAGACTATATTGTTGTATGGATGCAATAGGAGTGATAAGAAGGATCATAGAGTCATGAAATTGTATGAAAAAGATTGTATAAGTGTTTTTCTTACCACAAGTTACAATTCAAAAATTTTTAGATAGTGCCCGGTATAGCTGTTATGTTGCAGAAATTTAGGCACGAGGATTCCTAATTTTTTGACATGTAACTTTGCTTTAATATGATTTTTGAAAAGAACAAAGCTTTAGATGGGTTCACATAATCTAAATGATGAAATATTAATAAAGTGTATTTAAATAAAACTTGAAATTGGATAATATGTTATGTAGCACACCTTAGTTAAATACAGTGATCAGCTAGCAATTGGACTAGTTAAGGGGTATCATAAGAGTGGCCCTTAAGGACCATAGGGTGGCTGTACCTATATAATATCATGAATGTATCAACATCAAAGTATAGTCATCATCAGGGACAAATGTGTCAAGACACTAAAGTCTCTTAGTTGTTGTTACTCCCTAGTTGATTGATCAACTTATCCAATAGGTGTCTAACTAATATGGGACTCAAGTTAAGTTCAATTAAATCTTTGAATTATGATTAATTTTTTTTCCTTTTGAAAATGCTCAAGTGGTATAAGTATCACGTTATCATTTCATCTTTTCATTCACAATCACTTCTCAAGTATCATTTTGTATCTCTTTATTTCACTATATATAATCTTTACATAAATTCCATATAAAAAGTTATGTTAGATGCTTTATCATATTCTTTCATGTCTAGTTATCGCACAACTTCCTCTCCCTTCATTAGTCATTTAGTCACCCTAAATCATTCAACTCAAGGGCTCATAATTCTTTTCTTCACATAATTTAGTGTTTCATTATTTAATGTTAAATCTCATTTTATTTATACCAATAACTTAGCTTTAAGCCATGTAATCCTAATAACACTAATTTTGCCATTTTAGTCTAGCCCACTCTAAGTCCATGTTTCATCCTTACATGTGTTTCAAGCATGCTACACCAATTACTTAAAAAAATTTAGCTCATTACTTTAAAAGTCATCAAAAACAATATTTTGATTATGCCCCAAAAATTAAAATTAATTTCTAAGAGGAACTATTTCTTTTAGGAAAAAATGTCATAAACTAATTTTATTATATTACTTCTCATTCTTAGAAAATTCCAAAACAAATTCCATTGGATTTGCTAGAATTTTGACCATCAAATTATGCTATTTTTAGAACTTTCAAAGCACTTTTAAAAGAATTTATTATTTAGCTCCAACTGAGTTACTATTCATGGCACATTGGTAAGCAAAATTTATAGTCATTTTTATCCCCTTAAATAACTTCAATTTGAGCCCAAATTTCACCCATAATTATGTTATAATTAATCCTTCGATCCTTTGGCATTAGTTAACCCTAAGTTCTTAAAAGTACTATTCACTGTTTAGGTGGTACTTTTTATAACATCGAAAAATCATGGGTGTTATACAACTATATTTATGTGTCTCATTATGTGCCCAATCTTCTAGCTTTGTTCACATCATGGCAATGAAAAACCACTGGAGTTATACTACTTGATACATAAGATAACCTTAGCGATCTTAAGTCTGAAGATGCTAACACCACTAATATAATGAGATGCATTCAATAACATGGCTTATGTATACATGTGAAGATCTTATTATGGGCTTGCAATGTACATATTTTTTTTAAAAAGCATCCACATGTTAACCTTAGACATCACCATGCCTATAGCTTGTGAGAACTACTACTTAACTAAGTAAAATATCATAACATGTATTAGTCTATCCACATTAATAATGTCCTAAGTTATTAGTATTATGACTAGGGGTAATTTGGTGTTTCACATTTGCATGCAATAGGAATCCCATATCATGAAGTCTTCATGACTTCCTTTGTATGATGAAATAACACCAAGGACTTTAATACATAGTTTAAGATATATTTGAAGCAAATGAATTAACATAAGCACTACGTAATAAAGGTTGTCTGTTTATTATAAATGGATGTTTAATGTGCACAAAACATCCATACTACATATTTGCTCTAGGGCGTTCAACTAATAATCTCCCACTTGCACTAACAATCTCCTACTTTCATGTTGATATTCTTCTTAAAGATCCATTTATACCTAATAGGTTTTATCCCTTTAAGTGCATCAACCAAAATCCATACATGGTTGTCATACATAGAATTTATTTCAAATTTTAAGCCTTGTAGCCATAATTCTTATTTTAAACTCTTCAAAATCTCCTCATACCTTTTAAGCTCATCTTTGTCTACTAAAGTCAAATGTTTATTCTCATTTATGAAAAATCCATATCTCATCAGAATAGTAAGAGCACTAGTAGAACATTTAAAAACCTGTGTTATAGCAAAAACTTCTATTACTTTATCAATATGAATAATAGAATTTGGATCCATTGGTTGATTAGATTCTATTTGAGGATCTCAAACTTCCTAAAGTTTGATACTACTCCTATTTATCTTCTTTTAGGACAAACTCCTTCCATAAGAAGATAGCATGCTTTGAAACAAAACACCTTTTATTCCGAAGTGTTGTAACACCTTTGTATGTCCCACAAATTGAAATTTTTTCGATAGCTTAATTGACACTACTCCTTGCACATAAGTGGGACAACCCCGTACTTTTAGACGAGAAAAAATAGTTTTCAACTAACTTGGATGGAATTCTATTAAGAATGTAAATAGGAATTTCTAATCCTTAACTTTAAAATGACATGGGTAGATTTGCAAAGTTAATCATAGATTAAACCATGTCTAACAGGGCTCGATTTCTCCTTTTAGATACATCATTATGCTATGATGTATATGACAGAGTCCACTGAGATAATATTCCATTATCTCTTAGATATCTTTAGAATTCTTTACTTTAGTATTCTCTACCTTCATTTTAATTAAAGTTTTTTAATACTTTTGTTAAGTTGTTAACTCTACTTCATTTTTAAATTCTTTAAACTTTTCATACGCTTTAGATTTGTAATTTAGCAAATGCACATAGCCATATCATGAATAACCATTAATAAAGTTAATAAAGCAGATTTAACTACCTCTTATTTGCATAGTTATTGGGACATATACATCTAAATGCATTAGCTCTAATAGACCACTAACATGTCCACCTTTTACATTAAAAGGTATTTTTGTCATCATGCTCATTAAACAAGATTCGTAAGTTTAAATTATTTCAAAGTCAAATAAACATAAGTTACTACATTTTTGTAACATAGACATACAATTCTCATTTATATGGCTAAATTGACAGTGCAAAAAGAATTATCAATTTATGCTATCAATCTTTTGTCTCTAAGTATTTATGTTAGATATATGCCTTAAAGCTTATATAATAGGGTTAAATTCATGCGCTTAAACATTATAAATTAATCTAAAAGACTTTTCTCTTTATATCATGGTCCTTTTATATATTACTTATAATTGTTTGCAATGTATTAAACCATGTTATAATTCCCTAGAATAAAATCATAATGCAGAGGAAATCATAAAGTGTTTATTTTGTGAGATTTTTATTAGATGTAAATATGATATACTTGAGTATCCATGATCATAGTTTTAATAAGATGGGACATTGTTAATATTAATTAATTGGCACATGTTATAATTCTTAACTGGATCAAATAGTTAGCATAAAGATGCTTAGAGTTAACATATGGATGCTTACTTAGGAAGTAAGTACATTAGAGGCCTATCATTAGATCTTTACATGGATACTTAATATATGCCAGTGAAAGTAACTCATTATATTAGTGCTGTAAGTATCCTTATACTTGAGATCACTAACTATCTCAAATATGGAGTGATATATTTTAACTCCATAGCTTTTACTTCAAAAAAAGTGTCCATAGAGAGGTACTTGGGTATGGCTTGACATATTTGAAGATAAGGTAGTAATTAACTAATGATTCACCACTCCAAATTATAATGGCTAGTTTATCTCACAATTTTGAATAGAAATCTTTATTCTAAAATCTTTAGCCAAAGTAAGATGCCACATGTGTATAGGATTAACAAAGGGAATTTTTTGAATAAAGATGAAATTTTCATAATAATATGTTTAGTGCTTAATTTGAAATACTTAATTAAGGTTTGAGTTGACATGAGTCCATACTTTAAAATGGATGGGACAAAATTTGTTTAAAGGAGTTTATTGCATCATAACTTGACATGGATGGGTTCAATCAACCTTATGCTTAAGTAGTCTTAATGTGTGGATAAACATTACTTTGGACTTATACATAAGTGTATAATTGAATTAAAATCAACTAATAGGCCAATAAGATTAAACAATAAGAAATCTAAATGGATTAGGTCTAAAGATTATGTATTTTACTAGGGAGAATATTGGTTAATGGAGTTGCCACTTATCTTTTACACCAAAGCCTTTAATCTTTTATACTAGAAAGTTTTAGAATTCATATTTTATTTATGCCCTTATAATATGTCATCAATTTTATGTTGTAACATTTATCAGGCCCATATCAAGCTAGCATGCATTTTTTTAAGCATCCATATAACCTTTGCATATAAGAAAAGTGAATTATGGTATTTAAAGCATATGACGAATTTATTATACATCTAGAAAAAGTAGGCCATTATTAACTTATTATTTGACTTGACAACTACTTGTAATTCCATATGAATTGGCAGTAATTGCCTAATTCCCAACTCTAAGAGGTTGGCCTTTATTAAAAATACATTTTTAATATGGCATTTGATTGAGGAAAACATAGAATCATTTTTTGTTAGGAAAACACCATTTAATCAGATAGAAAACTATTTTATCATGATTTTATGTTTTGACATGTAAAACAAGTTGTTTGCTACATTTACAACTTAAGCAACATAATAAAAAATGGTATAAATCCAAAGGAAATAACCTATAACATAAAACTGGTCTCACCTATTCATTGTTAGGTTTGCGCAAATTCTATAAGGCTTTAAAAATATCCTTGTAGATTCACACTAATGTGGTATGCTAGGTCTATTTGGACTTTTTACTTTCTACTTGATTCATCACTTACAACCATCTCAAAGAAACATGTTGGAAATAATTCTCAATAGCCCATAAAGACCTTAAAAGATAAAGTTATTATGAAATAAACCACGAATATTAATGAGCCATGAGTCATGTCATATAATGCTTATAAAGTGACATAGGCATTACCATTCAATGATGTTACATGTTAAATGTATAAGCAGATTTAAGGCCATAGATATAAGTCCATATGAAATACTTTCCCTATGAGAGGGATTTCGTGCGGACTAAATGTTAAGACAGACATATGTAAAACCTAAGTGCTCGTACAAACTACATTTCTCATGAAAGGCAATCCACATCAATTAAATAACTGAGCAAACACATATAATATGCATATATCCATGTAGACTATATTCCTCATGAAAGGGAGTCCATGTGGACTAAAAGATAGAATAAATAATAAGGAGATTAGATAATTTATACATAATGTATTCCTTATGTGAAAGAGTCCATGTAGACTATACAACATTTTAGTATCTCTACAATATACATATTAGAGAATAAAATAATTATATGACATGTTAACATCATAGAATTATGTCTATGTGATAAACAAAAAATGTCAAAACATGATACATAATAAAAATAGGACACTAAAGATAAGTCCATACGGATGACATATTATGTATATATCAATAAGGTAAGTCTGTGTAGATGCCATCATACCCAAAGATAGGTCTATGCGATTAGGTTTAAAATTATAGAATAGTTATAACATGAAAAAAAACTTAATTATACAAGAAGGAGCAACTTAAAACAATGACATACTCCTATGATTAATATAGGGAATGCATAAAATTGCCTCACTTATAATCAATCCTTATAGATCTTAGGTCTTATGAAAATAGTATGAATGCATAGTAGAAACCTCAAATCTTACCTTATGATTGAACTCTTAAAAGATGGCTATAAAAAAATGTAGAGGTTTGAAAAAAGGATAATTTTAAATAAGGGCTAAAAAGACTAGTAAATTGTATCCTAGTTAGAGTCCTTTCCTGGACTCATGGAATAGATTTTTAGAATGCTTAGAACAATATTCTTAAAAGCTACTAAGGCTTCTCTCTTCTTTCACACACTAAAAGGGGTATTTATAGCCTCTGAGGTTTAGATATCCCATCTAGAGGTGGTAGAGTCCTTCTAGGATTGGGATTCATCGTCTAGATAGGGATTTCATGCTTTTAAAAGGTTTTATTGTCAAGTCTATGTACACTTGTAATACTTAGTCTATGTGGACCTAGATGGCATGTTTTTTTGCTAGTCTATGGCCTTTAGGCCTAGTCTTGGGTCAGGTTTAGAGTTACTTAGTACGGACGTGGGCTTGGACTTATTTAGGTGGACTATGGGCCTTAGGCTTAATAGAGCTAATTAGGCTAGTATGGACCTAGGTAGAGTATGTCTATATGAACTATGTTTGAAATAAGTCTATATAGATTGGCTTCCTAAGGAGCTTGTACCATTGCTTTAGAGCCTATCTCTAATTATCCTCATAAGCTAAAAGGTGAGGCGTCTACAGTTGCCCCCAGTTTGGTGTGTGCTGTGAAATGCAAAAGCAATAATGGATATCAAAGAAATTTAGAGAAACTTACTTAGCATAAAGCTACATAAAATACAAAAGCATACCTTTAAATCATTACAAAAGCTTGCTACACCTGAGTTGTATCTTCCCATTGAAAAAAGAATTGATATTATAGTGAAGTGAAAATCTAACTAAATTTGAACATTTTTTTTGCTTTGAATCTTGCTATTTTGGCTTTATATGTTTCTACTTACTATGTTATGATACATTTCGTACACTCATAATTACATAATCTTGATCACACTTAAAGTTGTTAGATCGATAAGGTTTGACTGGATGGTAGATGTTTTGATCGTGCCTATGGTTGTTCGATTGATGATGCTTGACTGGTTGGAAGATATTTTGATCATGCCTAAGGTTCTTTCATTAATGAGGTTTAACTAGGATGGAAAGAAATTTTGGATTAGCCTATTAGGCTGAACCTAAGAGAGTTATGGATTTGCTTATTAGGTTAAACATGAGAAAGTCAAATTAGACATAGAGTCAAATTTAAGAGGGTTAGATTAAACACAAAGTCAAATTCAAGAGAATTGGATTGGACATAGAGTTAAATATGAAATAGTTAGATTGGACATGGAGTTGAATTTAAAAGAATTAGATTAGACATAGTGTCAAATCTGACAGAATTGGATTTAAAGTATAGTCAAATCTGAGCATAAAGTTAAATCTCATAAAAGAGAATGCAGTAGGAGTTAGTATCAGTTTGATATAGCAAGTTTTGTGATACATACCTTACTTTTATCAGTTATGGATGAGGCTCTTACTTAAGAAAGATAAAGTAGTTGTCTGCATTAAAAATGATTTGAATGCTAGTGCATATGTGTACTTGACTTATGAGTGCCTAATTATACGTATATAGTGGTTTGTTCATGTGTGAATTCAAGGTGACAAACATGTGTATGTGCGGCATTCATAATGAGTAATTTATAGAGACCATATATATGTGGTTGAGATTATTCATGTGCCTATTTGAATAGTGCAAGGTATCTTATACAAAGAATAAGTGATGTCCACCTATTTTTGAAACACTAAGTGCTTTAGATATGTTGCGTGCAATGCTTATATGTGCTTGTACATCTACTGATTGGATGCAAAGGGTATTTGTTATGAATGTGATGATAAAGTCTATATAGACTATTAGAAAATAAGACTATGATGAGAATCTATGCAAACTAGGAAAGCTGGATTATAAGTCTGTATAGACAAAGTGTGTGGTCATACTTTTAATTCATGGGGACTAAGAAATATGCGAGAAGTGGGCAAAGATGTAAGTCTATGTGAACATAGGTAAAATATGTCTGCGCCGATGTTTTGCAAAAAATTGATAACTATTGGTTTTCTTCCTCTTTTCTTCATTTGCATATTTTGGTTTTCTCTATTTCCTTCCAAAGAAAATCCCTAAATGGCTTCCATTCACTTTTTCGGTTCTTTTACTCCCTCCAGCGATGTTGCGATAGACGAGGGGATTACGGTAACACTTTCCTTTCTTCTAGCTACCACTTCTTCCCTTAGCCTCCTCCCTCAATCAAGAACATCTTTATACTAATTTTAGAGGGTTTTGCACCATTCACATTGATCAAGCATCTATAAAATACTGCTTCGATGAATGAAATTCAATTTGGTGACCCGACTCTACTTCTAGCCAATTTTGCTTACCACGTATGCTCTAAAGTGTATCCCCAAGTGAGTTTTCTTCAAGTCATGCATATCATTATAGATTAACTAGTTTTTCTTTTGTTTTCTTCCTATTGTCTGTCTCTGGTTCGATAAGTCCATGTGGATATGGTTTACCTAGGGATGCCTAAGTCAGTGTAGACTTGGTTTAACTAAATCTACCTGGATCTGTACATACTTTATCTTTAGCTTAACTATTTAATAATTATTAGCATAGGATGCTAAGACTTTTTAAATATGGTAGTTTAGGTAGACAACACGGGCTCATTGGAGGCTAACTAGAGTTTGTGCAGACTTTTATCTGCATATGTGTATTGTTTATGTAGCCCTATTTAATGTTTAACCTCTCTGTGGGTTGTTGTGAAATCTATTTGTTTATGGTCCTTCCAGACTTACTATGGCTTACTTGGTTTTTATCCATGTGAACACCTTTGTTGGAGATTTTAGTCTGTCCCGACATTTGTCTTACTTACCTCTGATTACCTTTTTAGACATGCTTTAAGTGCCAGGGCACCCTGTCTAGACCACAATAATGGTATTTGGTGATGCCTGTTCTTGTTAAAAATCAGATGAGAGTGATAGGGTTTTAAACTTTTATGGACCACCTGGTTGGTGGAGACTTTCATGGGAACTAGCATCTCTTCGAGCTCTTTTGGATTGGTGGATGGATACTACACACACTTCTCACCTATCATTTGGGGAGCTAGCCATAACGCCTTTTAATTAGACCTTCATGACTATAGTACATTGCATTCGGAGGGCCATTGCTTTCGATGCTTGCTATTGCTACCCTTCACTTCGACTACATGAGGTGAAAGAACTATATCAGTTTGTGCCTTAAGACTATTCTAAGTGTATCAACTATATAGAATTATATGAGAGGGGGATGGATGTAGCTCTATCTAGTCAGTTTGAGGTCGATCAGTATGTGCATTTATTCATCTTATACTTGTTAGTTAGCACATTATTTGCTAATGCCAATGGTAGTGTGAGCTAGAGCTTTCTTCCTATCCTGAAGCAGATTGAGGGTAATGGCTCCTAGAATTGTTGTTGTTCCTTACTTTGTTGGATTTTTAGAAGCTTCGATATGACTATTGATACCAAGAAAAGCAATCAATTCATGCAAGGCATTGTGTTAGGTGTTCTAGTGTGTAATCCATTTCAATCCCTTTTTTTGCTTCCTGTGGCCTTTTCCAAATTTGACTTTATACCTTTGCTTTTCATAGGTTTAGGCATATGAGCTTCACTTATTATCTTAATCCTATGAATTAAACATTATTCTTTAATACCTATTGATAGATAGATAGGTTTAACCATTTTCAAGGCCATGGAGCATATCTTCTCTGATGCAGTATCGACAATACCTTAGTTCTTGAGCTTAGTCTGATGTGAGTATTCCAGCACATGAAAACCCATGATTAGTAATTTGGGTGATTAAAATTAACATTTACATTTGTATATTGATTTGGCATTATAGGTCTTCCCACTTGAGGAGATGGCTGACTTTCACATTCTATTCGAGGGTTATCTTCTCGTAGGATGTTGTTGGCTACCCTTGAGGCTTATTCATTGTTTATAGGACAAAGAGTAATAGGCTGGCTCATAGGGCCCAATGCATATCACATTCCCTAGAGTCCTCTTAACTTGATTCCGTTTGGGAGATACATTGATGATTTAGAGTTTGTGCGAGGTATGACTGCATGTATACTTGGAAGCACATTGGTTGAGAGTGATAGAGAGTGTCTCTCCTCCTAGGCATCTACCCACTTTCTACCTCAAGTACCTTAAACTTCAGGACTAGCTCCTTAGGTGAATTGCTTGATCTCTTGCTCATTACCTTTTACATCAATTTCTGACTGTGTGTTATGCTACAACCTACTACCCCTGCTTCTGAAGCTAAACCTTCTTCATCTTGAAAGAGGGCGAGGATAGTTCCTAGTTTTTAAGGTCTTTAATTTTTGCCTCCTACATATACTACTAGGAATGGGGTCTCTAATCCATTTATTGATAAGTCATCATTGCCTGATAAGATTGTGGGCACCTTAATTGACATACTTGAGCTAAGCTATATACAAAAATGTGTGGATAAAGAATTATCCTTTGCTCATTTTTTCATCAATGATAATTGGCTAGTTCTTTTTGAGCAAGAAAATACCTAACTGGTGTGGTATCTTTTGACTTTGACTAAGCACTGTGTTGGCTTATTTTCATGTGACACTTTTCGTTTTGATTTTAATAAGTTAGAAGAGCTCTATAAAAGAGGGCAGGCAGGTCATCAAGGCCTTTAAGCAAGCTATAATTAATGAGACTTGAGTTTTTACTGTAAGTATTTTCCTACAATGCTTAATTTATGCAAATGTGTATGTATGCATGTATCCTTCATTCTCTTATAGCATGGGTTGTCAAAGAGGGTTATTGCTTTTCATGAGACTCGAAAGAAGTTGATAGCCTTAAAGGTTTTTGAGAAGTTGGTGCTTTTTTTCAACTATGAGGACACAAAGAATGAGAATGAGAATGAAGACTAAAGTAGATAGCAAGATTAGCATTTTTCTAAATAAGCTCTATATTTTGTATGTATAAACATTATGACATGATCTTTTATTTTAAATGCAATCCTGCATCATTATATCCAAATGTATGATAAGTGATTAAAAAATATGCTACCACGAATGAATAACATACAACACCTTTGTCTAGGGACTTGTGATATATATTTGTGTGGTCAGACAATAAATAATGACAGACTAAAATGCTACTTGTAAGATTGTAACCTAACTAAGTAAGATTATATCTAGTAGAGGTAGGAATATACACATATTATTGCAACAACTATCCTACTAGAGCTTTAGTGACCTCTAATGAGTGCCATTTTTAATAACAATTACTTAGAAGACTTGGCACTTTTATAGTGGCTGAGAATAGTTCATGTTGGTAAGTCTTAGTCCTTATGGACAAAGTGCATAATAGTCCGTGTAGATGTTAACTTTGTATGATTCTTGGTTGGTAATAGACATTACTGCAGAGATGTCTCAACTTGTTTATATAGACTATGACATCAACTTTGAATGCTCTAAGGTCCATGTAGGGATCCTTGTGTGATTTGGATTCCTTGTTTTAATAGAAATAGGAATGGTGAAGGTTAGGTCCTATAAATACCTCTATTCTCCTTTTTCGTGCCATACTTCACTATGCCTCTCTCTTTTAGTTAGTAGTTGTCTAAGACTTTAGAATCAAATGCTTCTTAGACTTCGAACATCCTTGCTCCCTTTTCTACTCTTAGATTCTTGAGAAAGGTGAGGATTGATCATAACTTCTTGAATGCTGCTATGCATTATTCAGACCCCATCTTCCACATGTTTGTGTTCAATAATTAAAAGATTACCCCAACTATGGAAGAATTTGCCTCTATTTATAACTATAATGTTGCTTCAAATAATCCCCTAGCTTATCCATCTTTCTGAGAGCATTATCCCATAGATATTATTCTTGCTTTTGTTATTTCTCCTTTTATGGTTTAGAAGGTAATTCCAAGTGTAGGCTTAATTTCTCTATAAGTGATTTTAGACTTTGATCACAAATTTCCCCTTAACTTAGTAGAATAGGCTATATGCATATTGATATGTATTGTTGGCCACTTACTAGTAGTCACCTTTAAAAATGAACTTTGTTATTTTATGGTCCTCTAAATTCTAATCGAAATATGCTTTAGACATAATCCTTTTAGTGTCTTCTTAGCTGAAACCATTTAAGGATTGGATGCTTTAAAGAGAG